>JASFDF010000361.1:0-23324 GCA_036937115.1 Nidularia sp. FH-822889 | reverse complement strand
TATCTGAATGCATTATTTCTTATTTAAATTTCGAAAAATTCATATTTTTGGGTGTAGATAGCTGCACAGCGTATCACCGTGTAGAAGGTGATAAAGGTCTGGAATGATGAAATCGTTAGTTCAATCATTGTTAACTGCTTTATTTTTTATTCATTTTATGCTTCCCAAATACTAGGATTAAGCATGACACGGAAGGAGCTATAAAAAAAAATAGGCTTTACTATGTCCACTTACGAGTTTCTTGTTATGGGGGCCCTGCAAGCTTGTGAGGAAGGGAAAGGAACTCGAGTGGCAGGTACTTTTTTTTGTAACTGGCAATAAGGTATATTAAGCTTCAGTACAAGACTAGAGCTTCAAGGACAGTTGTAGCATTATTTTTCATAGCTATAATACACTAGTACTTTGTATAAAGTATTCAAACGATATGATTTCATGGTAAGAATGCTGCTAGCAGCCTACTATGTTATCGAAACTTCATTCCGATGCCCGGCTACTTCTTCCCCGGGAGCCGTAAGATCACGTGCGTGAGATTGGGGGAGGCATAGTGTAGTTAGAGTGTGACAAGTATACAGTAAGCGATGATGCCAGTTCTTGCTATGGTGGAGGTCTTTACTGTCCCCCACACTTCCTATATATATCCTAGGGGAATCCCAGGGAATGGGGGGTGTGAAATGAAATTTGAAAAAGCATTACGAAGTTAAGTAATTTGAATTGCTATTCCTCATCTATTCCTCATCTATTCCTTATGCATTCCCACACCTACAGTGCAACACTGAGGGAATATTCCTATGGAATCCCTAGGGAATTTCTTAGGAATAAGGGTATAAGGGGGAATGGGGATGATTTGTCATTGTTTGTTAATGTGGGAAAATTCTAAAAATAGAATATTGGGCTAAATGATAGCTACTGTCTGGGTGATGTCATATATAGTAAAAGTACATTGTGAAACTCTTTCCTCATTGAGAAAAATGCAAAATACTTTCCAAATATTGACTCTTTTTGTTATATTGCTCATATTGATTTAAATCACAATAAATTTAATCTAGCTATTTTTAGCACAGCAGATTTGTTTTATATTCTATTTTTGGATAAGAATTATATTATATAATACAACAATATTTTTCTCAACTAAGAATTAAGGAATTAAATTTCTGATTTGTTAGCATCAGAAATTTCTAAAATAAATACTGACTAAATAGTAGCCCTTGTTTGGTCATACTATCCCTGTTAGAAATACTAAAAAATAGATATTTTTAAAATTACTGCAATTAACTTCAATTTATTACCTCTTTTTAGATTAAGTATAGTAAGCATATGGTGTGATAATATATTATAATATACAAGATTTTTTGGTATAAATTGATACAAGCTGTTTTTACCACAAAAGAGTAAATGTTTGAAGAATATTTTGTATTTTCTCAGCAGAAATAGTTTAATAATAAAATTTTGCCATAGGTAAGTTTATCTGAACAGTGGTTAAGAATTAGTTAATGTTCTATTTTTAGAAGAATTCTCATGCTAACAACTCAATAATTTAATTCCTTAAATGTTAGAGTAGAAAAGAACTTATTGTATTATATAATATAATTCTTTTCTAAAAATAAAATATAGAACAAGTCTGCTATACTGAAAACAGCTAGGTTAAATTTATTATGACTTAAATTGACATGAGTCATTTAACAAAAAGGGTCAATATTTGGAAAGTATTTTGCATTTTTCTCAATGGGGAAGAGGTTTTACAATGTAGTTTTACAATGTAGTTTTACTATATATGGCATCACGCAGACGGTGGCTATCATTTAGCCCAATATTCTATTTTTAGAATTTTCCCACAGTAACAAAAGATTAATTAATTTCAATATTCTGTCACACAGTAATAAAAATTTACTCATGCATGATGTGTTGCATCATGTGACTTTTAATAGTCTAGTTTAACTTTATTCTATTTCAAGGGAGCAAGAGGGAACAGTGAGGGAATGAGATAGGAATAAGAGAGGAATAGATACTTCTATAGTAGCCTCAAGAAAGATATTCCCTTCATTCCCTAGGAATCCCCTAGGAATCCCCCATTCCTTAGGGAATCCCCTTGGAATGGTGGGGGAGTGTAAAGTACTGGCTTTGCAGGACCTGAAATATGCAAGCACTTTGCTAACTCATGATGAGTCTTCTGGCAATCTGGGAGGTATGGAATCAGGCAATTGATGATCTTGGTAGGGTGTCACAGAGAGGATGGGCATTATAGAGGGCATGCATACTGCCAATATGCCTATTATTCTTTGTATGTTTGATGGTTTGCTTGCATATATCTGTTGTGATTTGCTCTTGTAGTACATATTCCACTGCATTAGTTATTGTGCAGGACATGCCAACACAATCATGCTAAGCATTAAAGAGAAATGTAACATCCTGAGATATAAATTAGTATGTTGGCCAAGAAAATAGGAATGTATAAGAATTTCTGGTTGCACTACTAATGTCTTGTTATCATGAAAAAGTAGTGGTATGTTGAGTTGAGCATCTTGTGTATTTGAGATATTGAATTTTCAATAATTATACAACATGCACCTTTAGTATCAGATACATACCCTGTCTTGGCAACAATTTTGAGTATGCAGCTGGCTGTAATTTGCTGGTATAGTGTTGATATGACTGGAAAATAGCCAGATGTGTAAAATTAAGAAAGCAGTGCTAGCAGGTTTCAAACCTGCAACCATGAATATGGCCTGCAATGCTCTCCTGACTGAGCTATAACACCTTTTGTCAGATTCCACAAGCAGTCTTCTTTCGTGATCACTAATCTGGGGTTGCCAACCCTTACAAGTAGTCTTCTTTCTCACTTATGCCTGACTTATTAACCCTATCAGTGTAAATAGGATGCTTGAATTCAGTGTTTGAATATATTCACCTTATTATGGTCAAAGAAAATCCAAGATCTTCTTTGCAGATATCATACATCTGAGCCACAAAGTACTCACAATGGTCCCAAGTGCCATCATGAATTTGTATGTTGGTTGGAATGGCAGCATTTTATTATGAAATAGGCAGCATCATGTCTCTCTGTAAGATTGGATTACACTTTTTCTGTGACTTCAGGTATCCATCACTATTAGAAGTCATAAGATTGACTTTTTTTGCCCTGTATGTAGGTGGGGGGGATCAATAGAACTATGTTACAGAAGGGTTAGGGTGCATTGCAACTCCAAGTGGAGCAAGGAGCTGTGTTAGAAGTTTGCAGGGGGAGGAGTGGAAATGAAACAGGTCAACAGGGGTTGATACTGTAAATCACCCCACCTGTTTCATCTTTATAAACTCTTCAGGACCTATTGTTTTTGTATTTGGTGGGATAATAATCACCATTGCTGTGTGAGTTGACCAGAGTAGCATTTGTTCTCACTTACATTGTTTTATCAGCAACAATAGAAGCAAGGGCTTCCATTCTTGCACTGTCTTGTCATCCATGAGATGATATTGTTATGACAGATGTGGTCACAACAGGCTCTCACACCGAAGAAGTGATCCCTAGGTGCTGCTTCAATGAGGTGGAGAAGCTCTATGTCACAGTGGTGGAGGCAAGGAAGTGGCTGCTTGGCAAGGAGCATCCCAATATGCTCACTAGCATCAATAACCTAGCACAGACATATGTGGAACAGGGCTGCTTCAATAAGGCAGAGAAGCTCTATATTGCAGTGGTGGAGGCACAGAAGCAGCTGCTTTGCAAGGAGCATCCCCACATGCTTAATAGCATCAATAACCTGGCATGCACATACAAGGAATAAGGCTCCTTCAATGAGGCAGAGAAGCTCTATGTCATAGTGGTGGAGGCAAAGAAGCAATTACTTGGCAAGGAGCATTCTGATATGCTCACTAGCATCAATAACCTGGTTGGGATATATATGAAACAGGGCTGCTTCAGTGAGGCTGAGAAGCTCTATGTTGCAGTGGTGGAGGCAAGGAAGCAATTACTTGGCAAGGATCATCCTGACACATTCATTAGCATTAATAGCCTAGCAGGGACATATATTGAACAGGGCTGCTTCAGCATGGCAGAGAAGCTCTACATTGCAGTGGTGGGTGCATGGAAGCAGCTGCTTGGTGAGGAGCATCCTGACACACTCACTAGCACCAATAACCTGGCAGAGACATACATGGATCAGGGCTGCTTCAGTAAGGCAGAGAAGCTCTATATTGCAGTGGTGGAGGCATGGAAGTGGCTGCATGGCAAGGAGCATCCCTATACACTCATTAGCATCAATGACCTGGCAGGGATGTACAAGGAACAAAGCTGCTTCAACGAGGCAGAGAAGCTCTATATTGCAGTAGTGGAGGTATGGAAGCAGCTGCTTGGCCTACATGTTCACTATCATCAATAGCTTGGCAGAGATATACATGGAACAGGGCCACTTCAACAAGGCAGAGAAGCTCTATGTTGCAGTGGTGGAGGCAAGGAAGCAGCTACTTGGTGAGGAGCATCCTAACATGCTCAGCAGCATCAATAACTGATGGTGATGTACAGAAAACAGCTCCACTTCAATGAGGCAGAGAAGCTCCAAGTCCCAGTAGTGAAAGGAAGGAAGTCAGTGCATGAAGAGGAGCATTCTAATTGTCATATCCCTATATGGTGCAGTGCATGCCATCTCCAGACTGTTTATAATCAATCCTGATGCTATCCCAACTCCCAGCTTGCCTCCAGTGTTTACTCAGGTTTACTCTGGTCTGTTTCCATTTTTGTATTTACTTTATTTCAGCCACACACTATACTTTTTGTAGTATATCTCTTTCATATTAACATTCAATTTGTACTCCTTAGTCTTTGTCATATGCTCTCTCTCACTTAACCCACTTACTTCTCCATAGCACTAGTATGATTATAGTGCTCTGCATATCTACTCTGGTTATTTAGATTTTTAGTATTTAAGTACTTCAAATTTATTGTAGTACTTCAGTTTGTTAATTGTGTGTGTATATTTGTCTCTCCACTTCTACTGAGTGGTTAAAGCTACCTCTAAGTCATCCTTGCTCATCTCTACTTGATATCTGCTCTCATCATTGTACTTCACACTCAACAAGATCTCTGGTCTCTGGAGATCAATCCTGACCAAATCTCTGGTCAGGCAGTTGAGTATCAGACATTGTTATACCATTAAACAACTCATTCACCATTATCTGTAAATTGGGTGTTAGGAACAAAGGAGGCACAGCACATAAGCTGAAGCTGTTACCCATCTTGACTATCTTACCCTGGTAGTGCTCAAACATGTTTCCTGGAGATATTCCTGGAGTCTCCAGAGTCTCTCCCTGGTAACCTCATGCACTCTATCTGTCTGGAATCTCTGGGCTATATCCTGGAAACCAAGTTCATGACACTAGCTCACTCACTGGTGCTTTAATGTGCAATATAGGGGCATAGGTACCTTGTGGAAGTGTATCATGGGGAAGTTCTGGAGGAGGTGAATTTAGTCCTGGTCAAACCCTAAATGTGTTTTGTTCATCAGTAAAATGTTTGAAAGTTAATTTGTATTTATAGCTCCAACAACTTGGTGGCAGTATTGCATATGCCAATCAGCCTTTGCAGGGGCTTGTAAGTAGTTTGTCAGGCTGACATCTAAATTGAGATGAATATATCTGTTCTACATGTACAATTTAAACATTGCCTGAATTTCCATGTATACTATCATACAAATGTGCTGTCCTGTATATAAGTCTGATGTACTATCATTTGGTTGATATCAATAAAGGTAATGTGTCCTTATAATTTGTTGTACCTATTGTCATCTCCATTGCTGTCCATCTCATCTCCCAAGTCATTTTCTGCCCTCATCATCCTCTTCTTCAGATGCTTCTGAGTCATCATCATCCTCTGCCTCCTCATTGTCACCTGGATCATCACCATCATGTTCACACTTGACTACATAATATTCCAGCTGCTCAGCAACTTAGGAGATGTCTATATCACCTCCAATGCTGGTGTCATTAACAACAAAAGAATTACAAGGATCACTGTCAACAAAAGCACTGGGGATTAAATTAACTTGACCTTGATGTCCAATCCCTGTTCCTGGGAGGCACATATACATGTTTTAGAAATTGAATTAATAGTCAGTAAATGCATTCAAGAAATATAGAAAAACAAAATGTGAACTTGGAGCTTAAATTCCTACTCTACTGATACTTCCTAAAGTTGGCCAACATCTAATGCCAATGCCAGAGCCTAAAGTAGTTTTGGGATGTCCAGAGGAGTTAATTCTAATGCTAACTGATGCCAAAGTATTTTGATGGCTGTCCAGAGGGTGAAATCCCAATGCTGACCTTGAATGCCGACCAATGCTAACACCTCATTTTGGAGTGCAATTCCAATGCCAATGCACAAGGTCAATTTGAATGGGTCCATATGATCATTGTCTCCTGAAGGTCACATATAAAATGGTTGTTGGTACTAATGTTTTGCCTCATTAACCTCCTTAAAAATGCATCTGCATTAGAATTCCCCTATCTCAATCCCCTCAATTATCAACTTTGGCATTGGCATTGTACCCTCAAATAGGTGTCCGCATTGATCAGAATTGGAACTTGCCCTCTGGGAAGCTATAAAAACACATTGGCATTTGCTGGTATCAGGACTTAACTCCTCTAGACACACCAAAGCCACTTATCCCCAAATTGATAGACACCACCCTAGGCATCTTAAAAGTCTCAATGGGATGCATTTGAATATTTTTATACCTTGAAATTTTCACTATACTCCTCCACATCAGAAAAGACTTGTCGTCACATTGTCATTCTAAATGAGTCCTAAAGAGATTGAAGAAACAACACTTGGTGTGTAGTATAGTGAATCACACCAACAGTGGATGATGGTGGGGGTGTGAAGTCAGTGAGCGTAGTCGTGCATATGCTCATCCCCAAAGTCGGATGTTTGTATCTCCTTGGCACTAAAGTGGCCAAAATCCGGTGTGGCCTTGCATTTTACAGATAGCTATTATAATCGTCATATAGTGCTGATTGAACATTGTCGGTTTACTCGGACATATGTAATAGCAATATTTACTTTTAAACATTTCCTAATGTATTTTCCCCAAGGGTAAATGCATGGATGCCGGCCAGCGGTGAGCTACGCTACTTGATCATCGTACATGCTGAGTTAGGTAACTACATGTCCGAGTAAACCGACAACGCTTGATCAGCGCTCTATGATGATCAAGTAGTCTCTCGTAGGCAGATTTCAAGAGAAGGAAGGTAGTCTTCCCTTCTATAATGATCAAGTAACACAGCCGGCGGGGATCCATTACTCTTGGCGAAAATGCATTAGGAAAATTTTTCAAAGCAAATATTGTATTGTATTCACATAAGTCCAAGTAAGCCAATAATATTCAGCCAGTGCTATATGAAGATCAAGCAAGTACTTAGTTTGTAGATCACGTCCGATGACCATCCTCATCAATGTCATAAGATGATCTGCAGGAGAAGTTAATATATGGTTCATCGCCTTTTGTAAAAAACTTGACTCCATCTTTCACCAATTCTCCGCATATGTTTAAATGTGCTCTACAAAGGCAGAAATTTATTCTGTCTAAGCAGAGTCGGGGCTATGAAGTCGTAACACTTGGGTTCGCCTTACAATCGCCGCCCGGGACTGCAATACTGAGCGGCTCTGTTTAGCCGATATGCCCATCGGAGGTTCATACCGATATTTCATAGGGCGGTGTTGAAAAGAGTCACCAAAGCCACGTTATTTATTTAACGGCAGAGAGATTTATCGCAGCAATATTTTCATACTTGTTTCCTAGTCTGTGGGCACGAGTTAGGTGACCACTGGAGCAACGTGTTTAGTCTGCGTCATCTCAAGCTTGTGTTGCAACAAATGCCACTCATGATCTCTTTGCCTCTGAAATTTCAAGTCAGATTTGCGCCAATCTGAGCACTAAAAATCAACACCTAGTTTTGAGTTTAAACGCACTTGAATCTGGCGCCGCTGGGTGCTGGACCCGCTATTTGGGCGCATGGATACGGTACGTCTGACCCTGGTACTTACTAATACTTATCAGATGGCGAAATGTTTTGTCGATCAAAGAAGCAAACGGAAATCGTATAAATAGGGGCTGGTCCAATGCAAAAAGGTCTTTCCTCAATGCTGGCCACTGACATTCTCTCCAAGTTGTAACTTGCTTTCTTCCTGCAAGATGCTCATCCTTCGATATCTACTGGTTTCCGCTTTTATTGTATCTGGTTTTGCTGCTGTGAGTAATTGCCGTGCTCCTCGAGTATTACAATATGGATAGTTGACATGGTATGAGACTGTAGACTATTATGCCTAGGGCACAGATGACATGCCTCAACAAAGGAACTCCCAGAGATCGGTTGGGAAATGCAGACCTCATTAAGAAAGGGTACATACCGATAGCCTAACGAAATACTACTACATCACCTAATTAGATGCCTCTTGCATTCTCAGATGTGATCCCAGCAAGAAATCGGAATGGAGATCCTCGCACAATTGCGTTACTAATGGCGGAAAGGCGTTCTTATTTGTTACTGGCTCGGGTGCAGTTTGCATTTCCGGCGGTGCCATAAAAAGCCAGAATATGGAGGGCGGTAAATGTTTCTATTAGTTGAACGTGTGGGCAATAAAGGACCATTATATACTGGGGCTAAAATGGCAGATATAATCGAAGTTTTACATATTACAGCCTGCCGGTGATAGCTCACTAGGCAAGAGGCTAGGTATATCTCGTGCCTATATGCCTGTATAATTATTGTTGCACCAAATCTAAGTCACGCTGTGCGAGATTCAGGTCACGACATGGTGTAACTGTCAAAGTCGTTGTGTTTGATGTTTGCTTAAAATTTGATACTTGAAATCAGGCAACAAAATGACCAAGTATTCCAACCTGGGACAATATATAAGTATAGTTAGTATGTTAAAAGCAAGTTTTCCCTTTAGTTAATTCAAGAACAGGGTAGCTCACGATAGCGTTTTTCGGCTGTTTTTTGTCTGGTTTTCGGTTTGTTTTTCAATCAAAAAAAACAACATCAAAAAGAGCTCAAAATAAGATGAAACAGAAAAACTGCCCCTCAGGTTGTTTTTCATCCGCTTCCCCAGGCTCCTAGAACAAGCACGCTCGTATCGCTTGTAGGAGCTTCATCCTACCGCTGGACACATTATCATATCATATCATATCATATCAAAATGTAAATAAATGTAAATCCATCTAAGACCTCCAACTCGCAATAGAGCGGCTGGCAAACTTTGGATTCGGTGATCTCGGTAACCAGGCACTGTTTCCTCAAAAGGTATCAGATATTAGAATAACTATGTCATGCTCAAATTAGTAATGTCTTGCATGTCAATGTCTCCATCGGTGGCCTTGGCTTGTTTTTTCTGCCGTCGTGATAAGCCACTGGCTTCAGCCTTTCAACGGGCCCAATCTAGTTTATAACTAAGTGCTGGGTAGGCTTCCAGTATGGCATAAAATAACATGGAAAGGCCTGGGGCAATCCTCTGGATTTTGTTCGACTTTGCTTGGATGTCAAAGTCCTTCAATTTTGTTTCTGTTGGAGTCTTCGCTGAGAAATGAAAACCCGTCTCTTTTAGTGTAAGTTTGCACATCTCCTCCTGCAGCTGTTTCATGGTGTTGAGAGAACTTCAGTGGACATTAACATGCTGCATGCTTTCTTTGTATGTTGTAAGGGTGTGCAATATATTCTCGAGATTTTTTAAAATACTTTCTGCTGCAGGGTGATCACTACTGAGGAGCTCCAGCATGACCTCGCCAACAGTTATCCCAGCATCATTCAATGTGTCTACAATAAATGTGATTAAATTTGATTGTGGATCATACATGTGTATGGGGGAAATAGCAAAGCAAGGGAGAAAATAGGTGCTACAAAACATCGGAGAAGTGTTGAAATAACACTGATAATATGGCTAAAACCGCTATTTAGGTGACAAACAAGTAAAGTACTACAAGTAAAATACTCAACCTTATATGTAAAATCTGTAGCCATTGTATACAGAATAAAGAATACAAATGAAGAGTAATACGGAAAGCAGTGTCCATTTACATACTAATACAATCTGTAACGGTCTGACATCAGCCAGACTTCCAGTGAAGCAGCGTCAAGCCCATATTTCCAACAAGAAGGGGATGTGCACGCTAAAGCTCACTATCAATGGATCCATTCACAAAGGACTCGCAAGCATGTGATTGGATTAAACGTTATGACAGTTTGTGATGGAGTGCCATTTGAGGAAACGGTGCCTGGTTACCGAGATCACTGAATCCAAAGTTTGCCAGCTGCTCTATCACAAGTTGCACTTCGGGGGAATCAATCTGTAAAAGCCATTTAAATATATTTACACTTGGGTTGTCGAGCTTATAACAGTTGACTTCACAATTAGATCAATAAATATTTGACATTCAATATCCTCTTGTTGTCTTCTTTCACTATTAGTGGGCCATAACATGATATTCAACAACTAAAATAGAAGCACCTTTTATTTGAAATGCCCACTCATCAGCCACTCATTGGCCACTCAGTGCCCTTCTTTTTGCACAATCATCTGGTGAGGTATAGCTAGAATAAGTTTTATGTACCATGACACAATCAAGGGAACTTTTACCACAGCTTGAGGTTGTTAGACCTGAGTGGGTCCTTTCACATCATGCATGCTGGTATATTGACAATGTGCATGCTGTTGTGCTTTTGCTTTCTCTTGTGAGACATGGTTCAACATCTGCCTTGTGTTTTTAACTAACAATGTATGCAGGATTAGAAGATATTTCTGTGTATGTGCATTGAGTGGGCAACTGGTGGGGTGCTCAGTGGGCACTTGGCAGGTATTACTATTATTCTTATTTACATCAATTCCCTTCAGAATCCTTTTAACTATGGCCTATATGAGATTTGGATATTTAAGGGGGTAAATATTCCAAGCAGTTCATCTTCTTTTGATATGTTTAGATACCTCTAAATGTTTCTACTTTCCAAAAAATAAATGATCTGAACATGACAGTCGAAACCTTTCCTGATGAGGCTTATTGTCAGGTTCTTGATCACTAAGATAGTTACCTATCTTATCAGTCCTTTTGTATGGAGCTTATTGTCTTGAAGATAGAGATTGTTGACATTGATACCAAAATTTGACCTTTTATGCAGCTTGACAGGCATCACAAACATTATTATTTTCATTCTCCAAGTTTAAATATATTTAGACTGCCTTTACATATTGAAACCACTGCAGTGTTGGAGGTCTTGGATGGATTTACATTTTTTTCACATTTTGATATGATGTGATATGATATGATAATGTGTCCCACTCTAGGATAAAGCTCCTATTATGAGCAATACAAGCATGCTGGTTCTAGGAGCCTGAAAAAAAAGCTGAAAAACAGATTTCATGCCCACTTGGCATGGGCTTGCCTTCTAACTCCACTGCATCACAGGTTAGAGATAAAATAACAAAGGGTTAGGGTGAGGAGCTAGCTTGAGCCCAACTCTGCAAGAAAAAGGGAAGAGGGGGGTCAACAAAAATGCACTGTGTGTTTTGCAACTTACCAGGTGGTTTGCTGACAGCAGCATGGTGCATTGTTATACACATCATGAGTATGGGGGCTGGCTGTGCCATTGGGGCTTGGGGGGTGGATATTCTTGTTTGGGGTAGCAGAGCTCACTATGTGAGTAGATGGTGGGGTGGGGTGCAACATTGATGGGGCTGGTTTTGAGCACAAGATCAGTTCTATGAAGATGAAATAAATAATTATTTATGGAAAGAAAGAAAAAGGGATGGGGGGACATACTATGTTTGGTCATCATCAGGGAGCATGATGGCCACAGCATCCTCCTTTGACCTATCAAGGCTGATTTCCCTGTCAGTCTGTGTTAGCTCATGACAGGTGTCATTCAGGAGAGGTATGTACCTATGTGGCAGGCTTTTCTTCACCACCTCCCCCCACTTTGGCTGTAGCTTGGGTGAACATGACCTTGGCATCATTGTCATTGGCCTTGCCCATGTACTGTGCCATGTTTGTTTCCTTCAGCAGGGCAGGGTTCAACTCCTGGCACTTCCAATAGGAGCTGGAGGCCACAAAGGGGGCAGGCAGGGGACAGGAAGTGGGGGTGATGATGGGGCTGGTGACAGTGGTGAGGGCAACAATGGGGGCAATGGAGGGGTGGTTATGGGTGTGGGTTCAGTGAAAACAGAAGTAGTTGTATGCTGGCAGCATGGTTTGGGTCAGACTCTGGAGATCAGAATTCTTGACAAAAAACAAAGTGGAAAAATGAATGAAAAATGGGAAGCAGTGTCATATGAGGGCTGAGGAGGTTTCATTTAGTGCTCACTGATTTGACAAAGGGATTGGAATCCACATACTGGCTGGAATACATGGATGGAGCTCATATTGAAATACAGAGTCAGAGGTTACAGTAGGAGGCTGCATGATAGTCTGTATATCCACACCGTGGTAGTCCATCCGTCTGCTTGCCATCTGTCTATTTATGCCTAATGCAGCAAGTATAAAATAGTTAGTTCAAACAGCGACGTGAACTTTATTGCACGTGGAAACTGAAGAAATGGAACCAATGGCATTTCCAACTCATCCCTTGTAATTTCTCAACAGTACGCTCTATTTTGCATTTCCTACAGATACAGCCCTTGTTTATAGATAAAGTTACATCTCATCACCAAAGCCAGGATTCAGAACCGAACACGCTCAATATGCGCGCACTTCCGTCAATGATCATAAAAGTAAGATACGTTGTAGAGTGCACACTCTGCCTGCACCCCGATCCCGCACAAAAGGGCTCTGCAACGACTTCAGCCAAATACCGACAAATGAGCAACGAAATAAGTGAGCGGGACACAGATCACCCTGCTCGATCAAAAACACCTTCACTGGCGATCTCGCCAAGACAAGCAGTCCCTCAAACAAAGCACCGAACCATCGTTGATCAAGCTACAAAACTCAATTAAAATAAGTAAGGTCTTGGACTTGCTTCCGCACCCCACTTCCGCACCCTTTCTTTTCCCTTGTTAAAATGTTCCGCCTCCTATTTTTTGAAAAACCTGCTTTATCTTATTTCCCCTCGGCCTGCTTCGGGCAGAGCTACCTAAATTTTCCTTCCAATTTTCATCACCCTAGAAAAATTTCTGCTAGCTAGATATAAAAACAATGTGTTCGTAGTTAGGGAAGACAGTTAATCGCACGCAGATTCTCTCAAAACCTAGATACGCACGCCCCAAGTTTCCGAGAACCGTCTCGACTTCGTTAAACACCCCTGCTCGCATCTCTCGTCACCGTTGACTAGGGACATCTTTGTTCCACCGTTCCCTTTCGTATAAACGTCGCTCGTTACGCCCACCCTCGGTTCCCCACGTGCACTTCAAGAATATCCGACAATTATTATTATCGAGCCATTAGTGTTCTACCTACAGGTTCACGCCCAGTTGGACTTCTCAGTCCTCGCTCGCATTAAACGAAACCGCTACGTATTCCAATCCCGGAGTATCTAGCACATTTACAACGTGTGAAATTCGGATGAGATACTCATCAATACGGTGAAATGACCCTGTTATAGTATTCATAATTTCCTTTCGTTGTATCGATACCCATCTGCCGGCTGTCATATACCAGCTTCAGCGTCAATCTCATACCAAATAAGAAGTTGATAAGAAGTCTTTCGCGACTGGCAAGTATCTGAGATAAGTCTTACACACACACTATGGCCGAAAAATCTTGTTGCCCATGTCGACGCCCGCTCACGATTACTCTTAGAAGCTTTCCGTCTATAAGATTCCATAACTCTAGCCCACTCCCATCCTTGTCCATCTTTTCTCAAGTTCATACTGCGTCAGTCTTTCAGATCACGCTTACCATTAAATTTCCTCCTATTTTCATGATAGATCTTGAACCAATGGCGAGCATAGAAGCCTTGGTTATCGAGGCTGCATACCGCCATCGCATTCAGATTTACATTCAGCGTAAGAAGTGTTGAGATTATTATATTAAGTCTTGATTATGATACGATGCAATCTAGTTGCAGCGGCGGCGGCAGTAATCTATGACCACAGTCAGCCTTGCACTTATGTTTCAATTCAAGTATTGTTTATTTTCCATTTAGTGCTCACTTTCGAGCTTGAGGTAAGTTATTTAAATGTTTCGATCTCATCCATGCTTATATTTAAATGACCTTTATAGATAAAGCTCATTTGGGTCAGAAGCCCATGTCCTTGCTTGTGAATTGTTAATTTTATGCTAGACATCAGAATCATAAATGGTCTTGCGTGAAGTTATTATTCTTTATTGTAAATCATGCACTTCGAACGCGTTACACTTTTATCTCAAGGACATTTGCTAGAATCGGTACATAGGCGGCGCACTTCCAATGTGAGTACTATTGCTCTCTATGTGACGCATCCTCAAGTCTCTTAGCTATGCAGCTTATGGTAGGTATCTGGGTTGTAACTTCTAATAAATTTATTATTATCTGACGTCTTCAGTTCTTCTATTTCAACCGAAATCAAATCGCGTGAGCTTTCTTGTTCAACAAATGTGTTTACAGTGAGCTGACGTGGTATCCATAAAAATATTGCAGGAGTGCGCATGTCGTCTTTTTCTTCTTCTTTATAGAATCATTAACATGACTTACAATACGCAGATGTAAGTGCTCTTCCGCAAAATGGTATATGCAGTAAAGGTGCTTTCCTTATTTTATAGGCTACGCTTGGATCGCAGTTCAAGGATGGACTGGAAGCATTCTTCTCTGGGCAATGCAAGGTACATTCACTCCTAGCGTCTGATATCCGACAACATTCATAAAAAGGGAAAATTTAACAGGAATTATGCAATACCGTATCAGTACCCTTTATAAGCATTCACGGAAAATAATTGCTCTTCTGCTAGTCACTTTCAGCGCTGAGATCATTTCCATGTCCGTAATTGAGAGTATTGGGCTCTCAGAAAGTGATAGTAAGTGATCGCATTCCGGTTGGCTTCTCAGGAGGTAAAAATTCCTGTCTGAGCCCCTTCTCAGTTACAGCAGAACCGATTCCTGGAATACACAAATGTGTTCCGACATCTGTTCCAAAAATTTACTATTTATATTGGATACCTATTATTGGCATGGAACTCATGGTCTTCGGTTTGGCATTGCATGCGGGAGTTTTGTATGCCAGAGAGACTCTGCTTCCTCGACCAACTTCCCTTGCCTTTGTACTTTTGAGGGATAGCATCCTTTATCCGCTTGGGTAAGCAAACCATTGTCACTGCTTTGGATGCCAATAGTGAATATCTACAGCTCTTTGATGATTGCAATTGCAAATCTTGTGGGGTGGGTCATATTAACTGTCAGTATTAAAGATAATATCTACTTATTAAAACCGCTTATATAACCACTTCTGTTTGATAGCTGGGAAGCAGGCAGCTCACAATCTCATTCGCTGAGATGTCAGCTTGTATTCTTGGATGCCGTTTAATTCTCAATTTGAGGGAGGCGTATTATCTCCCTTTCACCGAAGAGTACGATCAAGCATGCAGCCACCTTCCACCTTTGGTGTTTGCAGAGAATAGGATAGCGATGACAACCATGGAAGAAGAAATCATTTTGGATATATTTATACAAGATGCAGAGTAAGCACTCGTCGAATAGTTTACACTGAATGTACAATATATAAATACAGTTACTCTGAAAGAAAACATCATCATGGTCCACTGACATCGTACACGAGATCTGAACATGTTGCAGATGACTAATAAGATAAATGTATAATGAGGGACATGACGCCTATCATAATAATACTATCTGACCCAAAACATAGGCCACCTTCAAAACGTCGTGGGAAAACTTCGAATAGGTGTTTTTGGATGTCTTTCACCTTCCTGAGCTGTGATCTGAAGTCAATTTTACGCCAAAAATTTCCGTTGCCAAGAAACCAAATTTACCGGGTTTGTTTGTCCTCTACTGTAGTAATGTATTACGACGAATTTATTCTTTGTGCTTCAGCTAAGCAGCCCTTCGCATCTGGAAGAAAACATTTATATAAAGTGTCTACTATGATTTTATTATCACAATAAAAGATAGGGTGTACGAAACTGCAATAAGACAATATATCAATAGGTATATTTTATGCTCCATTGTCACCTAAGGAACGGATTCACATTATCTAAATTCACTAGAACGGATATAATGATTCCATGTTCTCTTTAAATCATATCCTTCATAGGGATTCGCGGTGTTCATAGCCGTATCATGCATTTCTACAATGATCTAGCACATTATAGCGTTGAAAACTCTGTAAAGAAGACATGTTTATGAAGCTCACCGAAGACTGATGCCACATTGAAGAACTCCCTAAGGAGTGTATTCGGAGCGGCAAAAGTCTAATGGCAGATTCATCGGTGGATCAGTTAACTGGAAATTCACGATTCAACTTACTCATACAAGACATCCCATGTTAATTAGGCTATAAGAATTAACTATTGCATCCACAGGGACAGATTATGATATTACTTAGTTAATAAATTGCTCGCAATAAGTAACGCAGATATATTATATATTATTCTGTTCGTACTAGCACAGATTCAACTAAGCGAATCCAGTAAAGAAGATGCAATGTAACGAACTTTTTAGACACCTGGCTTGCGGACTTGTGAAGATGCAACTGCATACATAGCGTTGCGGCTATTATGAGGTCGATTGTGGCAGTTGATATATTACCGGCCATGGTTATCCACTAGAGAAAGAGCGTTTGTTTTCAAAATCGATAAAATTGAAGTAGAATAATTACATAAAATTTGCTTCCGGAGATGTCCTTGAAATTATTCCCCAACGTGAACCTATAAATTACAGTATGCCGCTTAATAGTGTTCAAATTTCAAGAACTCGGCTCACAATTTAGTGATAGCGGCTAGCGAATCTTATAAGCGCAGAAGTCTTCCAAGAAATTAACTACGCACCAATCGCTATTACTAATAATGAAAAATAATGCGAGTCTGTCTATAAGAAGAGAGATGTCGAAAGTCCAGACTTACATTAAGCGAACAACGAAAATATAGCCTACGAAAATGATTGAATGATGTAAATTTTTGGAGCAGCAAGATTTACGCACAATGGACACCGAAACATATTTCAAGCGTTCATTTACTATACGAAGCGCGTTTCTGACTCTGGTTTTGACGAAGCGCTGAAGATCTTACCATTCCGTATACGGTGAGCCATAAATCTATCATATCTACGATGTCAGTGTGAGAGACAGTGTCCTGACGAGCTTCCACTTACAAGTGTACCAATAATGCAGTGTGGGCCTACCGACACCAGTTATTCAATTTATAACGAGCAAAGGTGGAATACACATACTGTACATAAGGGCTCCGCCTAAGCAGACATTTATTTGTCATTACTATATCGATGATTTCAATCCAGATAAAAGCAAGCGGCATGCCTTGATAGTCCTGAAAATCTGACGATATAAAATATCAGTCTCCTGCATGATATCCGAACAACGCACCATACAGCATGAAGCAATCCCTGATGATTGAAAAACCCCACAATCACGCAAGTATACACGACATGAGCAGCCATGAAGAGGTGAAGAGTGTCCAATGCCCTGTTAAAGTAAAAAAGGCCTTCAAGCTGCGCTCTATTTTAGAATTCACATCAGAAACACTTGCCACAGAAACAAGACCTAGGAAATAAATTAAGTACATATCCCGGAACAAGCGATCACGCAATTACCATCACCCGGAGCACGGTCGTGTCTTCGAAATACGTTTGATACTAAAATTAACTTAGTCTTAGTCGTAGACTTTTCAACCTTCATATTTCGTTGCAAAACGGACATAAAATATAGTTTGGTGGATTGTAACACCATAGAAGCTTTAGAAAGTAATAAAAACGAGACAACACTATGTAAAGAACTGCAGACGCACACAGCGGCGACTAGTAATCCCACAAATATCCACCCAATCGTAAGCTTGATGTCTATCTCGATTGGAATTGGAGTGCCCATAGCGAAGGAACTGAAAGGCGAAAGAGGGAGTGAAGGAGACGCTAGTGTGCGAAAGGATCATATATATAGGAAGGCCGAAGCTCACGCAATGCATGCAATACACGCATGAGCGGCGCGCTCTTGAACAAATCGGTGTCGATTCTGGCTTCCATTGACACCAGTGGCAGTGAGCGAGTGACGAAAGGCGACCAATTACGGGAAACGGGACAGCATGTCGAGTGGAATTATCGAGTAGGTGGGTCTTTTTGGGTTACCTGCGGCAACTGCTGATCATGTTGAAGGTAAGCATCTTGAGCTATATGGGTTGCAGTACCATAAAAGTTCGATATTTGACCGTAGACCCGTTATATGGCCACTGATAGATAATAATAACGTTAGCTTGACTTTATCAACAAGCTGCGATGCCGGGGTTACAGTTACAGAGGCATATTAATTACCCATCTGCTTAGAACAGTTTAGGCAGTCGAGGACATAGGATAACTTCATATTAATTCAAGACCGTTCACTGTCGATCATATCCCCTCGCATCGCGATGTGTTTACAGTATAAGTTATTTTGGAGCAAGTAACAGGATCACTTTGGCCAATTAAGATCGGGATACCCCACAATCGACACACTCCCCAAATCGGGACGGACTGCATCAACGACACATCGGGTTTAGAGTGACACAGTGTTGATATATAGTCACACCATGTGTCGTCAATGTGTCGAAATGTGTCGCTCTCGGGGGAGTGTGTCGTTAATGGGAATGTGTCGTTGATGGCAAAGCTTGTGTTGTATCTCGGAGCAGCGAGTGGCGGGTCCGGCCCGCCAGCAGCCAGCATGGTAGCATGTCCGCGTGCAAGCTCAAGAACAATATTAGGTGGTCATTGTAGTGTTTAGTTAGCATCTGAATTCACTGTACTGAATTATGGTGTCTTGCAAATATTTCCCTCAAAGCAAATAAATTCAATCAACAGCTCTAAAAAGTTATGGGTTGTTTCGTAGGAGGTCTGTACGTGCTTTGGAGAGATCACATGATGCACTCTCAGTAGGCTTCTTGAATCCGAGCCAAGGTAAGTTCAAGTCCATTTCGAGCTCGTAATTTTTCTTTTCAGTCTATAAATTGGGAGAATATTTCAAGAATTTATTTACAACTTGATAGGGAAACCATAGTCTAATAATTGTTATTCAACGGTACTCACAAGTACAGTACCATCGCCCAAGCATCATATTTCCAAAAAACGAGAAGTCTTGACTCGTTTACGACGTTCATCCTCAGGTAAGATTTTCTTCTCATCAAATTCCAAGTTCCTAGCATCCAAAGACTCGGACACATATTTCCTCGTTGGGGCATATCTGTGAGAGGATGACATACAGAATTAAGGAAATTGATCATGAGGCGCGTTGGAAGATTGTCCAAGAAGATGCTGTCCGCTTCTGAGGACATTTTGTTTGCGAGAGCGTCGTTTGGCATGTGGTTCTTAGATCGTAGAGGGTGGGACAATATGGGGAAACAAAGAATAATTTCTGGGTCAATAGACGCGTCACCCAACAACAGTATTCTCTACTGGACCCTGCCCGCTTGTAACTGCATTAAAGTATTTCTATACTAACTGCGACACACTCAGGGTGTGCCGAACTCTGTAATGTAAGCGACACATCTTTCTAATGTGTCGATGATAATATCGATTTGCGGCACTGTGTCGAAGGCAAATAGGATGTGTCGTTTTTCTATTTTCAGGTGTGCGCGTCGCATCTTGTATATCCTCATTAAGATCGTGAGCGTTCATCTAATCATGAGGCATAACTCAATCTGAAATTCACACTTACCCCGATTCACCTTATACATGCGGCAAAAATAAGATATATTATTGACTGATTAAAGAAACCAGATTTCTAGCCTCAACAAGAGGTGTTAAAGACAACACAATAAACATACTATTATGACTAGCGAATAAGCTCTGCGCTCTATAGGTTATTATTCACGGAGATTTTGCCAGTGGAGGTTGCAGTAAGCTCAAGCGTTGTCGTTCACAACGTAGCATCTATAGTAGGTATGAGTGATACATTATATTGAGAAATAGCGAGAAACTGGTGCACATACCTTGAATGTATCCTTCACTCCACAATGTTCCTTTGATTCACAAATCACAGCGCTCCCAATTGAGGAGTGTCTTGCTCGGTCGCTGAGAGAAGGCTGGCCAAATACTAAACGGCAAATGGAACACAGGGAACACTTGAGAAAATAGAGCACCCATGACCCACGCTGTTTGAATCCCCGACTTCCTCACATGCGGCTTCATAAAAAGAATAGGCTCGCTTGAGTCCATGGAGAGCAGGAATGAGAACCAACTGAGAACGAGGCAATGATTAGCATGAACGCTTCCGAGCTCTGGGAATTGAGCTCCAGCACGATTCCACGATGTTCCAATGCTGGTGGAGTATGCACCAGGATTCCTCGCTACTGGACGTCTTGTTGGTGAAAGTTGACAGTACGGGATGTCGTGCCGTGGTTGCAATGGATATTTCCCGCTTCACTACTACGGCGGTCCGGAAGTAGCTGCTCGCGACATACTGTTTAGCCTGAAGAAGCTACAGTTTCAGCAGGAAGAATCGGGGATAACAAGCATTACATACTCATCGAGCACTCCAGCTCTCCGGTTATCCAGCTCCCGGCGATATTCCTGCTCCTAGATAGCCTACCTTCCCTTGTAGAAATCCATCGCTCATACCGAGTGCGATGAGAAGGCTGCGTAGCGTTGAAAAAAAAAAATTTGGCAAGCGCATGAGGTGGCAGATAGGTTAGGAGTGCTGAGGGAAAGATGGAGGATAAACGATTATCGGTCGTGATTTGCGAGATAACGGGATATAAATAGGCAAGATTTTAGGAGTAAAGAGAGCCCTTAACTCTGAGCCGTCAGCTTCAGTTCGTCTTGACCATATCTATATGGCAAAGCGAATGGATGCTCTCCTCGTGCTATACATTGCCCAATCTTTCGTTCCTGGGAGAGATGCTCCACGTGGAGTCGATGATGGAGGATACATGCGGGAGTGCCATGCATATGACGAGCACAGGGTGTTACGTGGTCGTTGGCGACGAAATTAAGTGAGTGTGGTAGTTTCACAGTCATCTTCACGAAATCACTGCCTGCCGCTGTAGCGAAAGAGTTGATTAGCGAAAAAAATGTTGGATAATTATCCTACCAGTATTCAAACCACTTCGGTCAAGGGAAGTCCGTTTCCACTATTCTTGGTTCTCGGAAAAGATATCTCATCGGAGTTATGGAGGAATGTAGTAGTGTGAGGATGACGTTGGTAGGAGAGAATCATCTGGGTAGAGAGAAAGAGGCAGGAGAGATGCGACACATCAAATGACAGAAAGATGGAAGGATGGAACTGTTGGAATTTCGGATCTCAGTTTGCGAGTGTTTCGCGATGTCACCGCATTTATGCATACATCTCATTTCCTTTAGTTTACATTCTTGTGGCTTTTCTATTGTTTACGGCATTTGTATATTGGTTTCAGGCTTACAGTATATAGGTAGTCTACTATTGTTGTAGCATAACAAATCATGGAAAAATAGTGTATAAACAGACCATGACATCTGGCATGTCAGGCTGATGCCAGGTGACAGAAAGGAACAATATCAGAATACTTATAATCACAACATATGCTATTTTACATGCTGTGCAAATCTTGCATTATTTGAATAAGGGGCAATAATTATATCACCAAAACAAAGCATTCTTGTGAATGGAAGTGTGTAGGAAATTTGTTGAAGCAAGATTGTATTTGAATATATAGAAAACATTGTACAGAATAAAACTTGGATTCAGAAAGCCAGAATTGCAGGATATACAGAAAGATTTAAGATTCTTCGTGGAATACTGGCTCTAGTGTAGGTTTGAGAAAATATTTCTAGGAGAGAAAGAGGGCATACCAAGGCGGTTTACATAAATGAATGCCTCATATTGCTCAATTGTGTACTTTTTATGAGTTTGAGGAAAGCTTTCCAGAACATGGCTGAAAAGACCAGAGGCTTTCAACTGAAAATATGCCAAATTTAAAGCTGATTTAGCATCTAAATTAGAAGAATGAAAATAGGCCACAGATGAAAAGTCCAAAATGAGAATAGCCACTGTAAGATAGGTGAGTGGAGTAGTGGAAAAATATTGGAAAATAATTGTTAACCAATCATAGTGTGGTGAAGATTGACTGTAATCATGGAGGAATCTTCCTGAAGAAAAATTAGCCAAAAATTAGAAATAAGGATGATAAATAAGGCATACCTCATTGATTAATGACAAAAGATGTTGAATGACAAGAATCTAAAGTTTGTGATGAGTGGTAAAAATGTTTACTGGAAGATAGAAGAACTGACAGGCTAGTGAAAAATCAAGATTAATGATGATCACAATGCAAGTGTGGTGGGATAACCAGGTGGGTAATGACAATGTTAAACAGGATAACATAAGATTAGGGGTACAAAACAGAATTAGCACAGAAAGCAGAAAGATGGTCAGGGCATGAAACACAAGCCTTCAGCTGGAACCACTCACATGCTGAAGAGAACAGAAAGAAGGAAGATGGTCAGGGCATGAAACACAAGCCATCAGCTGGAACCACTCACATGCTGAAGAGCACAGAAATCAGAAAGATGGTCAGGGCATGAAACACAAGCCATCAGCTGGAACCACTCACTTCCTGAAGAGCACAGAAAGCAGGAAGATGGTCAGGGCATGGAACACAAGCCATCAGCTGGAACCACTCACAAACTGAAGAGTGCAGAAAGCAGGCAGATGGTCAGAGCATGAAACACAAGCCATCAGCTGGAACCACTCACAAACTGAAGAGCACAGAAAGAAGGAAGATGGTCAGGGCATAAAACACAAGCCATCAGCTGGAACCACTCACTGACTGAAGAGCACAGAGAGCAGGAAGATGGTCAGGGCATGAAACACAAGCCATCAGCTGGAACCACTCACAAACTGAAGAGCACAGAAAGCAGGAAGATGGTCAGGGCATGAAACACAAGCCATCAGCTGGAACCACTCACCGACTGAAGAGCACAGAAAGCAGGAAGATGGTCAGGGCATGAAACACAAGCCATCAGCTGGAACCACTCACCGACTGAAGAGCACAGAAAGCAGGAAGATGGTCAGGGCATGAAACACAAGCCATCAGCTGGAACCACTCACTTACTGAAGAGCACAGAAAGCAGGAAGATGGTCAGGGCATGAAACACAAGCCATCAGCTGGAACCACTCACTTCCTGAAGAGCACAGAAAGCAGGAAGATGGTCAGGGCATGAAACACAAGCCATCAGCTGGAACCACTCAC
>JASFDF010000360.1:10179-23408 GCA_036937115.1 Nidularia sp. FH-822889 | reverse complement strand
GGAAATAAGGCGAATAATCTCCTTCCTGAGCAGATGAAACTTGACGACACGATATAGGTAAACGCTAAGGAAAAAAAGGAAAAACAAGAGCGCACATTTCATGTCCCGCATAACCTGGAATGTACGTCTCTACCCAGCCGCACCTTCTCCCCTTAGTGCCCTCGAGTCCGGATGTTTGTTCCTCGCGATGCGTACCACCTCCGAGAGTGTACACCATGGGAGCTTCTGCAGCTCGGACTGGGGATAGTCAGTGAGACCAACCGTGGTCGTAAAGGTCATCGTCTGGGTGGTTGGACAGCGGGAGGTGCTTGTGCCAGATTCGAGTGCGACGCTGCAAATAGACTTCACGGCGGTACTCCACAATAACGCTGAGGTTGGATGAAGATCAGCCGATGATGGAAAAGAGGCTAAAGAAGACGTGCAACGTACCTTTTCGGTCATTCAACAACAGATTTCTCTCATTGCGCCGCCCTCCGTGAGCCTCCCGGGCCCTCCCTTCCTGGAGACAGAGGCATAGCGATGAATCTTGTTCCCGACCAGATGAACTTGAGGATAGGATACCATTAACGCCAACGAAAAGGAAGGAAAATCCGTAACGCGCCTTTCCTGTTCTGTATCCCTTAATTCTATTCTAAGTCTCTGCGTATCCGCTCTTTCACTCTTGATGCCCTCGAGTGGCGAGCCATTTCATCCTCGCAGTGCGTACCGCCTCCAAGTGGCATGCACCATAAAGCTACCGCCGAATCGTATTGCGAATCGGCAGTGGATCCATCAGCTGCCGAAGAGGCCATCTCATGCATAGCTGGGCAAGATCCTTGAAGGCGGAGTCAAGGTTATGTGCTGAAAACCACGAGCGAACACGACGTACCTTGATGTAGGAAGATTTCGGAAGTTCTCGTCGAACGAGCCATCTCATAGGTCGCTTGGCAAGGATGCCTTAAGAAGGGGAGTCAAGGTAATGTGCTGAAAAGAATGAGTGAACGCGACGTACCTTTATGTAGAAAGATGACGCAATTCTGTATCCAAATCTTTCCTAGTTGTGTTGAGTCTGCATGGCAAACATTGAGGTCATATGTGCTAGCTGTTTGCCAGCTGTTTGCAATATTTGTGATCAGTCTGCTGGCAAACATTGGGATAATTCTATTTGGAAACCCACTTTCAGGGGTTTCAGCTGAAACTCTTGCACAAAGTGAAAGAGGGGGTTCTTTGAAAATTGGCAGTGCCAGCTGTGGTCAGTGATCACTTGCATGGAACAATTTTCTCAGTCACAGCTACTATTATCATTCCTGCAGTGTTGCAAAATGACCTAGTGTTGTAAATTGTGAATTATGCCACAACTACTGTGAATTATGGTCTGAAATTTGGCACACATACTCAGATAAGTATTTTAAGTATGATTCTGCTTTTTTTTTTGAAAAAAAGTGAGTCATGGATGGCCCAGGAAATATCACATATATTTTGCAAAACTAGGTCACTTACAGCTATTTCAACAGTAGCTTCACAACCTCTCAATGAAATAAAATAAAAATTATATTACTATGAAGCAGAGATTTCCACCTTTCCAAGACAAAATCAATAACATTCCCATCCTCCTATCCCTTAGATATCTTCTATACTCATATTTTGCCTTCTAATCTACACAAATATAAATTTATTTTATAGATAAAATGCAATGAACAAGTGTAGGAGCATTTCCATTTCTCAGAGTCATGAATTTATGGTGTTTGAATTGATTGTCATGGTGTCATCACCATGGATTTTGGCACTCCAAATGTTGGCAGAGTGGCACCCCATCCCATCACAAGCACAAGTTGAGCATAAAACTGACTGCCCTCACTGTTTTGTCATTTGAGCACAAATACACAATAAATCAATTTTAAGAACTATCTAAGAGGAGGGTACATAGTAGTGCAATGTACCTTGGCCTTCACCATTCCTGAAGTTGCTGAATGGCACCCTCAACTGTGCTAGTGTTCTCTTTGTTGCAGACTTCAAACTTTGCTTCAACATATAAATATTTAGATGTGCTCAGAACTAAATACCACATGATGTTCCAAGCTTTTGGAGGACTGGCCAAGGGTCAACATCAGTATGCAGGTTTCCAAATAGACAGTGGGGTTTCTCATGAGTACCCAGGGTTTCCAAATAGAATTATCCCAAACATTGAGATCATGTGCACTAGCCATTTACCAGCTTTTTGCAAAGTTTGTGTTGAGTCTGCATAGTAAACATTGAGATTACATATGCCAGCTGTTTGCCAGCTGTTTGCCAACTGTTTGAGTAATATGCATGGGAAAGGGTGAGGGGAGGTATATGTATAGATAATGTAGGTCAGTATTCTATGGCTTATTAGTCAAGTGGCAAAGTGTGCCTGATTTAAGGATAATGTATGAGGGTTGAGGGTTCAACTGTTGATGTTTACATTATTTTGCTCATTAAGATAACAAGGCATTGTCACAGGGAGTTTGATGCTCTATTCAGAGTCTGAGCAGAAAATGTCCTTGCTCTGTCCAAGTATTCCTAGAGGTTTACTTGGACTATACCAGAATTAGAAGCATCTGTTACACCTGAAATGGCTGACAGACTTAATCCTAAGACTCCAAGGACTCCTAGCAGACTCTTAGGACTCCAAGCAGACTCTGCTTGGAATGGGTGGGAGGGAGAGTAAAGGTGACATTTCATGAGGATTGATTAAACATTTACGGCAGGGCATGTTAATTTTTGTTCAAATAAACACTTTTAAGCATTCTGGTATAAGAGACCTATTGCACACTTAAATGTTGTGCAAAATTTAAGCAGAATAAATGTTTGAACACTTGCTTAAACAAAGAAGCAGTCAGGTTTTAAATTACCCAAGCCAAGAATTGAACTCTCAACCTGACAGCTAAGGTGTTAATTGGAAGGTGCAATATAACTACTGCACCAACAGTGCTTACAGAAATATCAGACTTAACATACTTTCATACCTGATTTGATTGGACTTTAACTGCATCTATTAAATTAGAGAGTTTGTGCATGTACACACTGTGTGACATTTTGTTGTGCTGATCACTCTCTGTATTTTTTTTCTGGTGCACTGTGGAATGCTGGTGGGGTGGCTGCATCTATTCAAAGTTGCATTCTCTGTATTGGTGGAAAGACTGAGATTCAATAATTCAGTATGGTTAGTAATTATAATTCAACTATTAATTTGGCCTCGTTAGCATGTTCATATTATTGGTGATTTCTCCTCACTTTCATATTTATTCCACTTTCTTCACTTGTGAATACATCCAAAGCCCTTTCATTTTGAGATAGAACTGTCAAAGTGTTTTACTGTAAAATTGTCACATTTCTTTAATACATGTTGGAGAGTTTGCACACACACACATACCATGTGATGTTTCATTGCACTGATCACTCTCTGTGTTATTTTTGGTGCACTGTGAAGCATTTTAGGGTGGCTAGTGCCAGAGCAAGTTGCAGCTGAAATTAAAGTCCAATGTGTATCTTTTGTATATCAGCACCAGATGTTTCAAGCTTGCTGAAATTTTGTATCTATATCAAAGACTGTGTATTATAGATATGTCAAAAATTATAATTTTTAGAGTATGCTGTTACTGCTATGAGATGATATGTTTTGTACCAAAAATATCACACTGGGTAAGTGTTGCAACAAAATGTCATACAATGTGTACATGTGCAAACTCACTATTAAATACAAAGCTCCAGAACAAGATAATTAGTACTAGTGAGTACAATGACTACCTAAGGAAATGGAACCAAGTCAAACAGAGTGTCAAGTCTTGTTCCTAAAAGTAATAGGAACTAGAGGTTGTAAGCTATAATAGTGCTATGTTAGAGAAAGGTGGAAGTAATGTCAGAAGGATTTCCAACCATAATGCTAAAGGTAAGAACCATCAGCTTCAGCTTATGTGCTGCACCCTTGCAGTTCTCATGGGTTCTAACTTAGTAAGTGGTCCACATGTCAGAAAATAGTTACCAGTTGTCAGAAGGTTGTCAGGGATGAGCAAAGATATTGACAACTAGAATCCAAGTCTAGTGTCAAGTGCAAGATAGGACTAGATGATGTAAGTCAACTAGAAAGAAAGTTGGAAGCAGGTTGGAAGGTTGGAAGTGAATCAGAATGACTAGTAGTAACTTAGTCAGGGGACTAGGGAAGATCTTAGTCAATATTCAGATTGGAGACTATAGTACAGAACAGAGCTACTTAAATATGAGTATTGCTAATTGTAATAATAAAAGCAGAAGTAGCAATACTATGGATATGAGGAATAATAAAAGTCCTTGACACATAATAAAAGTAGCAGAAATGAGAGCAGAAGCATAACTGAGCAGAATTGTACATAGAGATCATAATTGTATTGTGAGTGTCAAATAACAAAAATAATAGTTTGGAGATTAGCAATGAATAGAAATGGGTGGAAAGCATCAGAAGCATAGCAAGGGTATAAAATGCAGAGTTAGAAAGTGTCAGAAGATGTCAGGAAATATTGGTAACACAGAGCCATTGCTACATTCAAGAATCAGAGATAATGAGATGCTGAGTTCAACCTTGCACTGCCAAGAGTGACTGACAGGTTTAATAAGCTTCATCAATATGAGCTGAAGTGAGTTGCTGCAACAATCATCATTGCTTCTCTCCTCATAAGCATCAAAAATTGTGATATCTACCATGAACTCAATCTAGAAAATTGATTTATTGTCCAAAAAATTGGACATTAGACAGATCAGTAGTCTGGACAAAAATTCCCAATTCCAAACACTGTCAACTCCAACATAAAGCCTTTTTTTATGATTTTTTTTTTACTCTACTTAGTAATCTCACTCTCCAAAATGTATATAAACCATTGTAGATAGTATAGTTCCAAAAGGCCAATCCCCCTTTCCTCATTATCATATGAGTGTCTTATCATATGTTCATTACTTTGAGGCCTAATTTTTAAGTTTTAAGTGGGTTAAGCAAGTTAAGTGTGTTAAGAGTTCAAGAAATTTAAGTGACAAAGGGTTAGATGAAATGTCATATGATTTGTGTGTGCAAACTCTCTAATTTAATAGATGCAGTTAAAGTCCAAAAAAATAGGGTGTAAATGTTACAGTGATTAAGCCTTTGTTATAGGTTCAAGGCAAAGTTTGTTGATTGGGAGTTCTCAGGTTCAATTATAACAGTGGTGAGACCATGTGTTAAGTTCTTGAAGTCATTCTTGGACACACTTCCTATTGGGGACAGTTGTCAAGTTGCTAAGTCTCTGTATAAGAGAAGCTTAGGTTCTGAGGAGCCTCTAGACTAGGTCTAAGAGGTTTAAGTTGGTTCTGAGTTCGAAGGGTTGAGTGAAGATGTGAACAAGGCTATATTTGCCTAGGTCAAGCTGAGGAGCAAGACCAGAGTACAAAGTTCTACTTATAGTAATCTATGATGGTCTGTGTGTGATGTACTAAGTATAACTACTGTTACTGTTGGCTAGTCCAAATATAGCTAGTCATGTATTAATTGTTCCAAATAAAGAAAAGATATTGCATAGCAGGTTACTTGTATAGGAAATTTGTAACATTACCCCCCTCTTATGATCAAGTTCTCTGAACTCAAATTAATGATATGGCTCTCCTGTCATATTAGTGATAGCATTATCAGGAAAATTGTAATTGTTGTCATCTGGGTACTCCCTGGGATTGTTGTTGTAGTTAGGACATTTAGAAGGGTAATGTCCAGGTGCAACCCATCAGCATATCCTACAAACAAACTTGGGGCAGCTAGACTGGTAATATCCAGTGTGATGGCACAGGAAGCAGATCACTGAGGTTGGTTCGAATGTTTTCTTGACATATGCATTTCCTTGACAGTATAGGTCTATTTCTTCTTGTGTCCATCATTCAACATCGATGGGGGTGTTTTGTGTGCCAAGAGATGGGGGATGGGGGTATGGTGAGCTTTGTCTTTTCTTTTTGTCTGTGTTTGTTGTTTTAATATAGTCCCATAATC
The DNA here is from genome assembly GCA_036937115.1 of Nidularia sp. FH-822889. Lineage (NCBI taxonomy): Eukaryota > Fungi > Basidiomycota > Agaricomycetes > Agaricales > Nidulariaceae > Nidularia > Nidularia sp. FH-822889. The sequence continues at coordinate 17,428 of JASFDF010000360.1, read as the reverse complement.
TGCACTGAATTGCAGATTCTAGGGCTTTGTCCATGTCTTGTTCTTGAGCTTGGATGAATGCCTTCATCTGACCAATCTGGTCTTGTTGGGAGTGTAGGAGGTGAACAAGTGAAATGAGGGCAGGGTTTTTAGAATGAGTGACTTGTCAGACTACATGAATATCCATAGTTCGAGTGTTGAGCATGTTTTGGCATTGCATGATGAGTGTGGGGGAGGTTGTGCCAGATGGGGCAGTGGCAAAGGAGTTGGATGAAGTCTGGGCATTCTGGGACATGGTTGTTTCTGAGAGGTAGACAATGGCAGTTGTGCTGTTGTCTGGGTGTTACAGCAGCTGGTTCTTCTCCTTATATCCTTTCAGGGTTTTGGAGGAGTTCCAAAGATTTGATTCTGCAAGCCATTCATTTGAGGCTGTGGAATAACCAACCCACTTCACGAGGTATTGCATGCCTCTTCCTCATTTCTGGTGTCCTACAATTGCTTTGACTTCATATTCTTCTGCTCCATTGATCAAGTCAGGAGGTGGTTCTAGGAAGTTCAGTCCATGTGCTTCATTTTCCTTGTATGGTGTAAGAAGTCCTGCATGGAAAATGGGGTGGATTCACCATTGTTCTGGAAGCTTCAATTTGTATGTCAAGGGTCCAAGTACTTGGTCGATGATGAAGGGTCTTTTGCATTTTGGGGTGAGTTTCCATGTCTGGTATGGAAGCTTTAGGTTTTTGGCTTCTAACCATACCTTCTGTCCTCTGGTAAAGGGTTTGAAGTTCTTCCAGTTCCATTGTAATACCATTTGCCAGGCAAGTTTGTGCATTGCTGTGGCTTCTTGTTGTGCATGTTTCAGGGTGTCCATGTGTTGTTCCACACTGGGAATGTTGATCTGATCAGTGATTCCAGGAATAGATTTGGGGTTGTACCCCATCATGAGAAAGAATGGGGTCCATTTTCTTGCTGAATGTTCCCTGTTGTTGTGAGCAAATTCTGCCATGGGTAATAGGTTCCACCAGGTTTCTTGATTGTTCAAACAAAACATTTGAAGATAGACTTTGACTTCTTGGTTGACTTGTTCAGTTTTGCCATCTGTCTGAGGGTGATATGCCATGCTCATAATGAGCTTGATTCCAAGGAGTCTTCCAAGTTCTTGGAAGATGTTTGCTGCAAATTGGGGGTCTCTGTCAGAGAGGATTTGTTGTGGGAGTCTGAACTGTCAGTATACATTGTTCAAGATCAGGTTTGCTATTCCGAGTGCATCAATCTTCTTGTTGCAAGGGATTAAAATTACCCCCTTCATAGATGAGTGGTCGACTACAACCAATATTGAGTCATCTCTGTTGTTCTTGGGTAGGTCTGTGATGAGGTCCATGGTAATGTGGGAGAATGGATATGTCTCCACTGGTGCTGTGATTGGTGTTATTGGGGGTGTCATGGAGTGTGTCTTAACCTTCATTTGTTGGCAGGTAGCACATCCTTCTACATATTTCTTGATGAAGGTGTACATTCCTGGCCACCAGTATTCTCATTTCACCAGTTCAAGGGTTCTGTATTGTCCTGGGTGTCCTGCCAGTTGTGAATCATGATATTGTTTCACTAGGTTCCTTCAGAGTTCCTCATTGTTGGGTATGTAGCATTTTTCTTGGAAGAATACAATGCTGTCTTCAAGTTTCCAGTCAGAAAGTGCAGACTTGATCAGGGGAATTCCATTTGTTTTCTGGGCTGTGATTGCATCTGTCATGAGGTTGTCTTTCATGACAGCTTCGGTGATAGCCAAATGGAGTTCTGTGTCGATTACTTTGACAAAGAGGTGGTTTGGGAGTAAGACCACATCTTTGTTGTCCATGTCTTTGTCAGGGCAAAGATCTTCTCATCATGACAGAGCATCTGATTGTACCATTTTTGATCCAGGTACATGGATCAAATTAAGGTTGAATTCTGATAGGAATAGACTCCATCTTGCTTGGCATCTATTCAATTTCTGTGCCATTCTGAAGTAGGTCAGATTTTTGTGATCTGACAAGATTGTCATTGGGAATGGTGCTCCAAGGAGGTAGTGGTGCCAGGTCTCAAGTGCTCTTACAATTGCTAGGAGTTCTTGATCATATATCTCATAGTTCCTTTCTGGTGCAGAAAAAGAATGAGAGATATATCTGCATGGGTGCCAATCACTGTTGATATCCTGTTGTTTCAAAACTGCTCCTGTGGCCCATTTAGAAGCATCTGATTCAATGAGGAATGGTCTATTTGTTTTGGGGATAGACAAGACCAGTTTCTCAAGGAATTTCTGTTTGAGTCTATCAAATGCTTCTTGGCATTTGGGGGTCCATTTGAACTTCTTGTCTTTCTTGGTAAGATTGTTCAGAGGTCGTGTGATGTCCAGGTAGTGTCCAATGAACTTCCTGTAGAAGTTTCCAAATCCGAGGAAGGATCTTACTCCTTTTACTGTGATGGGGGTCTTCCAATCCTGGATGCCTGCAAGCTTTGCAGGGTCCATTGCTACAATTCCTGGTCTGATGATGAGACCAAGGAAGTCAATTTCCTGTGTATTTAACTTGCACTTTTCAGGTTTTAAGTACAAGTTGTGTTGCCATAGTCATTCCAAAACACAAATTGTTCATGTTCTGTGTTCTTCCATGTTTCTGGAGAAGATAAGGATATCATCAATGTAGATGACAATCCATCCTTTGTCAATCATGTCCTTGAAGGCATCATTCATGAATGCCTGGAAAGTTCCAGGGGAGTTGCATAGTCCAAAGAACATGACAGTGGGTTCATACAGCCCTTTGTTTGTCTTGAAGGCTGCTTTCCATTCATCTCCTTCTTTGATCTGAACATTGTTGTAACTATTTTGAAGGTCCATTTTGGAGAATACCATTGCACCTTTCAGTTTATCCACTAAGTCACTTACCAGTGGAAGTGGATAGGTGTTCTTGATTGTGCCATTGTTCAGGTATCTGTAGTCCTGGCAGGGTCAAAAAGCTCCTTCTTCTTTCTTTGATACAAAGAAGAATGGGGAGGCCATCAGCAATTTTGATGGTCAAATGTACTTCTTTTGGAGATTTTCTTTGATAAATTTGTTCTGAAGTTTCTGTTCAATTGGTGTCAAGGGGTAGATTTTACAATCTCTTGGTGCAAATTCCAGTTTTAGATCAATGGCATGATTGTAGGGTCTAGACAGTGGGAATTGTTCTGATGCCTTTTTCTCAAAAACTGGTATAAATTTGTGATATGTTTTAGGGACCAGTTCTTCAATAGGCTTTTTCTCCTTCTTCTCAACCTGTTGTGCTAAGGTCTGTGAGACAGAGGTTTTTGCCCTAATGAAGGTGTATTTGTAAGGATCTGCAAGGGATTCTGATATTTCTAGGGTGTGTGCCATGTTCTCCCCATGAATGAAGGTGTTGATGAGGAGTGGTTCTTCCTCTTCAACTTCTTCTATGGTGATTTTTCATGGTAAGGCTGGGGTTGTGACTGTGACTGTCTCCCTTCATTTCTTGTCATTTTCTCTAGACTTTCTGATGATTTCAGAGAAGTCTGGTCTGATTTGAGAGGGATTGATTTCCAGGGTGTGTTTGTGCCAGTCAATTCTCGGGTTTACCTGGGATAACCAGGGTAGTCTGAGGATCATCTGTTCTTTGCCAAGGCTGGAGATGAGGAACCGGGTTTGGAGTTTTACTCCTCTGATGTGAAGGTTCTGCCAAGTGTAATGGGTGATTCTTCCTGTTTTATTCTGGGTGCCATCAATATTATAGACCGTGATGGGTTTTTCTAGGGGTTCTGTCTTCAGATCATTTTTTTCTGCAAACTTTTGATCTAAGAAGATTCCTCCTGCTCCAGAGTCGATGAGGGGTTTTGTTCTGACTTTTCTCTCAGTAATTGTAGCATTGATGTTCATAGAATTTTGATTTCTTGTAGCTACAATTACATTTGAGATAGTGATAGAAGGTGAAACTAGCATCAGTCTAGTCCACTGGTTTAAAAACCCTGTTTTTTGATCTCATCATAAGCTTTCTCTTTGTCTTCTTCAGAAAGTTCTCCCATCATAGCCCTGATGTGGGCTACCATGTCTTTGTATCCCTTCTTCTGGGGTTGCATCATGCTGGTCAAAGCATTCTGGGAATTCCCAGAATACTTGGTGCAGTCATGGGATAGGTGTCCCACTTCTCGGCATCTGAAACATGCTCCCTTCTTCATCAGATTGGTGCATTGTTCATCTGTGAGTTTGCCAATGGATATCTTGTCAACATCCATGGCATTTGGGTCATGTTTAGTGACTGGGATCGGGGTTGGGGTGTATCAGGGAATGTGGAAACATTTCCCAATGTTCTGGTTCTGAGTTCCTCATTGGTTTCTGAGTCTGGCAGCGATTGCCGCTCTGTGCCTGTAGTTGTTGTCATATTGGGTGGCATATTTGTACCAATCTTTGATGGTAGATGGTATGGTGTCTCAGTCATGGATCTTTGTGAGAAGGCTGGGTTTCAGTCCTTCCATGAAGTACTCAATGAGGGCAGTGTCCTCATTGAGTCCTGATTTGGCAGCTAGGGTTTTGAATTCTGCAACAAATTTGTTGGCTATTCTGGTCATTCAGAGGTTCTTCAGCTGGAGGTGTGCTTCTCCTGCTGTGTCAGAGGCTTGAAAGCTTCCCTGAAGGTTTTCAGGAAGTCCTCAAATTTGGGGAAGGGTGTCATATGTCCTTCTCTATCAGGTATGGCCCATTCTTTGACTTTAAGGTTTTTCCACTTTCCAGCAGATCCTCCTCTCATGTAAGAAAGTATGAAGCATATTTTCTTTTCATTGTTGTTGAATAACTTTTTATTCCCTGCAAGGTATAGCGTGATGTCAGTGAGGAACTCCTCGGTCTTGGTTCTGTCACTGTTGAAGTATGCTGGGGTTCCCAGCTTTACTTCTCTGGTGTTGTCCATGGTCTTGGTTTGTCCAATTGTGGTGTTGGCCATCTTGATCTGTGATATCAGTGGGAGGTATGGGGTTCTGGGGAGTTCTGTGGGTTCTGTCAATGTGACTATTTGATATTCCAGGGTTTCTTCTGGTCCAAATGTAATGGCACTTGGTGGGGGTGTGTTGTCATCTGAGGTCAGGGGTTCTGGGGTGTCGTATACTGAGTGTCCTTCTTCTGAGTCAGAGTTTGGTACTCTGAAGATTTGAGACATTGTGTCAGAGGGTTCTGATGATGCCTGTCTTGGGTAAGACAGATGTTGGGTTCAGCTTGACCTTTTGTTATGGCAATTAAGCCTTTGTTATAGGTTCAAGGCAAAGTTTGTTGATTGGGAGTTCTCAGGTTCAATTATAACAGTGGTGAGACCATGTGTTAAGTTCTTGAAGTTGTTCTTGGACACACTTCCTATTGAGGACAGTTGTCAAGTTGCTAAGTCTCTGTCTAAGAGAAGCTTAGGTTCTGAGGAGCCTCTAGACTAGGTCTAAGAGGTTTAAGTTGGTTCTGAGTTCGAAGGGTTGAGCGAAGATGTGAACAAGGCTATATTTGCCTAGGTCAAGCTGAGGAGCAAGACCAGAGTACAAAGTCCTACTTATAGTAATCTACGATGGTCTGTGTGTGATGTACTAAGTATAACTACTGTTACTGTTGGCCAGTCCAAATATAGCTAGTCATGTATTAATTGTTCTAAATAAAGAAAAGATATCACATAGCAGGTTACTTGTATAAGAAATTTGTAACAATAAAAGTATGTTAAGTCTAATGTTTCTACAAGCATGTTGATGTAGTGGTTATATTGCACCTTCCAATTGACCCTTCAGCTGTCAAGGTTGAGAGTTTGATTCTTGGACCAGGTAATTTAAAACACAACTGCTTCTTCATTTAAGCAAGTGTTCAAACATTTCTTAAATTTTGCACAACATTTAAGTGTGAAATAGGTCTCTTATACCAGAATGCTTAAAAGTGTTTATTTAAACAAAAATAAATGTTCCCCACCTTGAATGTTTAATCAATTCTCATGAATTTACTGAGTAAAGACCTGTCAAGACTCATTCCCAAAGGTAAATAGGAACTAGAGGTCATAGGCCACAATAGTGCTACATTGGAAATGTTGGAAGCAATGTTGGAAAGGATTCCAAATGTAATACTACAAGTGTAGAACCATTGGCTTCAGCTTATGTGCTGCACCCTTCCAGTTCTTGCAGGTTCTAACTTACAACATGGTCCACACTTTGGAAGGAAGTACTGAGGAGTCAGAAAGTTGTCAGAGACAACTTCAGAGACAAATTGTGGGTTGACAACTAGAGATTAAGTCTAGTGTCAAGAGCAAAGAAGACTAGTCAACATGAAGCCAACTATAAAAGAGGTTGGAAGAGAGTTGGAAATTGGAATACAAAGGACTGAGAACTTAGTGAAGAGACTAGGTTGATCTTAGTCAATATTTGAATTGCAGATATGACAGAAACTAGCTACTTAAATAAGTGGATAGTTAATTGTATAACTAATCAGGGAAAGGTAACTAGTGGTAACAGAGTCATAATAAGATGGGGGATCATAATAAGTATCAAAAGTTGTATCTTGGAGTTGGAAGAGATATCAGAAGTGTACATAAAAGAGATATTGTTCTGATAGGAATCAAGGTATTGTGAAGTGCAGAAACAGTAATGAGGTGAATGAGAAATGGGTTATCATGGTGAAGAGGAGAGTAAAATGTTGTTAAGTTAGAACTGAGAATATACCTTCTAAGTTTGTCTCAAAAACACACTCTCAACTTTGCAAGTTTGTGGGCTCTGGTGTCATGTCTAGGACAATGAGTTTTTGATTTAAAATAATCAAAAACTCAATGTATAGCACATAGTGTACATATTTTAAAATGGCTGGTTGGATCAGTGGTTAGTAGTGCATTTTTGCATTTTTGTTAAATTCAAGGTGCCAAGTTCAATTCTTGCAGATGGTAAACTTATTTTTACATACAATGTGGGTTTCACTGGCAATACATTTTGAACATTGATATATCTTGACAAGTAGTAACTTGTAGATTGTACAATACTATAGTGAATATATTCCTATCAAACATTGAAATGGGAAAGTAGACATTGAGTTCAAAAGATAGAAAAATGTAAAACTATGAAAGGTGATATTTGGATTTTTTTTTGAAATTTATACAGATAATAGTCCTGGATGAGACGATCCCAACGCAAGCAGAATCATGAAAAAAGACTTCCTGATTGTCGAGCTATGAGCTTCACAAGTTGCCGATTTTTGGGGGTTTTTTGGGGGGGGTTGTGGGGGAGCGGGGGGCAAAAGGCCAAA
>JASFDF010000360.1:0-10169 GCA_036937115.1 Nidularia sp. FH-822889 | reverse complement strand
GCAACTGACCATCCTGCCTCCGGATTTTGCGTGTGCGGGCCCTCGACCCCCCAAACACCCCAAAAAAAATCGCAAAAATCGGCAACTTGTGAAGCTCATAGCTCGACAATCAGGAAGTCTTTTTTTATGCGTTGGGATCGTCTCATCCAGGACTATTATCTGTATAAATTTCAAAAAAAAATTCAAATATCACCTTTCATAGTTTTACATTTTTCTATCTTTTGAACTCAATGTCTACTTTCCCATTTCAATATTTGATAGGAATATATTAATTATAGTATTGTACAATCTACAAGTTACCACTTGTCAAGATATATCAATTTTCAAAATTCATTGCTAGTGAAACCCACGTGCATTATGTTTTTATGCCACTGTAGTAATTTAAGTGATTTATTTATGTGTAGCTATATATAATTTAATGTAGTTCATGTAATTTTTGGAGAAAAATAGGAGCATTTTTTTAACAAAATTCCTTTTATATTGATGTGAATGTTTAATATTGTCAATTTCAACAGCAATTCAGTTAATATTTAACTGAGCTGTGAGCTGTGCAATGCCCAACACAATGTTGCCAGCATCCCAAATGAGTGTTAGATGTTACCCCATTTGTCATTAGTTAACACCTAATTGGGTGTTACTTAATGCCTAATTGGATGTTAGCTATTGCCCAATTAGGTGTTAATTTGTCCCAGACATGACACCAGAGCCAGTTTGTGGGGGGCAAGTCTGAATAAACTTTAAATTGAAAAGAGTAAAGAAATGCAAAAGAAGTATTTAATATAGGTTTTTCAGTTTTATAATGCAGAGGATGGTAATCCACTCCTCAAGAATAATTCTAAGTGCACAGAGATGATCTTCCTTTCTCTGACACTTGCAAATATAATTTCTATGAGCCTGGAGGTAGTCTTCTTTCCTCACAGAACCCAAAAATGTAAACTAGCCAAGGGTAGTCTTCTTTCCCTTTGCCAGGTCAAAAAGAGCAGTAGTCTTCTTTCTCCTGACTTTGCAAAAATAACAAGTCTCTAAGGGTGGTCTTCCTTCCCTTATATAACTAAGGCAGTGGTCTTCTTTCTGCCAAAAATATTAAGTCAAGGAGTAGTCTTCTTTCTCCCGACTTTTTAAAAATGTGAACTAAATCTTTGGGATGGTCTTCCTTTCCCTAAGACTTTGCTCAATTAAATGCTTAGCATAAAGAAGCAGTCTTCTTTCTTCTTTGACTTTGCAAAAATATGCTATATCTGCTGAGCTAGAGAAGTAGTCTTCTTGCTTTTCTGACTTCACAGAAAAATGTGAAACAACTAGACTATAAGTCTAATTATCTCTTATAGAATCCAACAGCCCTCTTATGCCTTTCTTATATTTTTTGCTTTTCCTCACTATAATATGTCTCACAACCCTCTTTGAGTAGAAATAATGCTTTCCCTTTGGCTAAACTCATCTAAATAGCTATCAATGATGCTTATTGACTGCTACAAGCTGGGGGTATGCAAAACCTCTCTACTACTCCCCTGGGTCTGCTCCTAGGGTTTTTATTTCCTTTCTCCTTCCTATTTTGGAGTTTTTCTAAAATAAAGCTGAGCTTGGCATTCCATGCTGACTGAACATGTCTGATATTTTGCATTATTTTTATTCTGCATTTCTATTATTTGTTTCATTATCTCCTTTTTATTAACAGCTTGGGGATATTCTAACAATAGAAAAAATGCGATCCCTTGGAGATCCTTTCCTTCTATAGCTGATAATATATGCCTAAGATCTTATATGCTGGTAACAGGACATCTATAGTATATATTTTATATTGCAGAAAATATGACTATAGAGCTGCTCAGAATACTGTATGTCAATACCTGTTTTCCTATTTTCAGCACTTGGTGAGGCTCAAGAGCTTTGTACATGCATGTTATGTTTAGCAATTGTTGCCAAACAAACAGACATGTAGTGTGGTCTCACAGCTGCCATTATTTATTTCTATTACTTGTCTGTTATTCTGGATGTCTTTGTGGGCCACATACATACTTCTAATATTATTAAATTTAATGTATAGCCATTCTTTCTTCTAGTTCTCCAAATAATATGCACATTATTTTATCTGAAGGTATTACTTCTTATTTAAACCTCGAAAAATTCATATTTTTGGATGTAGATAGCTGCACAGTGTATCAATTGTTATCATAAATGTTGGAAAAGGGTTAGAGAGGATCAGAAATGTGTCAGAAGTGCAGTCTGGGCTTTGGTATATAACAAGACCTCACTTTGAAGGTGTTATCAACCATGACCTACTGCACCTTGTCCATGAACTTTGCTAGATAGGGATTCAGCATGATAATGACATGGGCATCATTAGCAAGTGTATGAAGAGTGCGGATATAGCAAGGCCCTAACTCTCCCCCACATGTTCCAGTTGGACTCCAACAGCACAATGTAGAATTATCATAGTAATTTGAATGAGCATGTAATCCATTCCCATAGGAATCCTGGAGTCCACCTGGACTCCAACTGGGCTCCTGGACTCCAACTGGGCTCCTGGACTCCACCTGGACTCCACTGGACTTCAGGCTTCAAAGTCCAACTGAACTCCAGAACTCCAATAGGACAATTAATAAAGGTGGTGTATCCAGTCTGGAACTGAACCCTGGACCTCTTCATTTTGCTTATATAATCCAAAATAAATGTGATAAATCCAACTGAGCCATACAGGCAATGTAAATTTCATGTCAATAAGTTATCATATATACTTATCCATGATAGGTGCATCTTATTAATTCTCTTGTGTCCTTTTTAGAAAATATAAGGATATGGCACCTTATACAATAGGTGGGAAAATAGGCTATCTATATATGTATGTATTTTTGAGGATTATCAGTTCAAGTTTAGCATAACTTTGTCACATACAATTTTACCTAAGCAGTGGCTGGGATTTAATCAAAATTCTATCTTTAGAAAAACTCCCACACCAACATAAAATTGCTCTCATTGATTTAAACATGTGATCTATTTTAAAATAGTATATGGTATGTATATAATATAAGAAAATATTTTAATCTAAAGCTATACTAAAAATAGCCATCTTAAGTGGAGTATAACATAAATTAATAGCAACATTTTTATCATAAGAGTCCATATATGGAAAATATTTTGCATTTTTCTGAATAGGAACATTGTTTGACAGCATAATTTTGCCACATATAGGTTTACTTAAGAAGTGGCTATGATTTAGTTGAAAATCTATTTTTAAACATTTCCACACTAACAAATAAGAAATTAATAGCAGTTATGTTAGGATTTTGTCAACTTCTATTTTTAGAAATTCCCACAATAACAAATGAGAAATTATGTCACATATCAAGTCACATTGTATTAAAATAACAGTTATATTAGAACTTTGGCATATTTTCTCATTTTATGTGACAATTTCCTACAGCATTCACTGGATTCCTGGGAATCCATCAGGAATTTTGGAATTCACCAGGAATTCACCAGGAATACATGAGGGAGTGTAAAGTACACATTCCCAAGCAAGAGTCTGGCACATATTGTGCCATGTTCAATATTTTTATTCACTGGATGAATTGCCAAGTGAGCATAGCACATATTGTGCCATTGTTACAAATTACCTATACAAGTAACCTGCTATGCAACATCTTTTCTTTATTTAGAACAACTAGCACATGACTAGCTATATTTGGACTAGCCAACAGTAGCAGTAGTTATACTTAGTATATCATGCACAGACCATCATAGATTACTATAAGTAGGACTCTGTATTCTTGTCTTGCTCTTCAGCTTGACCTAGGCAAATATAGCCTTGTTCATATCCTTGCTCAACCCTTCGAACCTGAAACCAACTCAAACCTCTTAAGACCTAGTCTAGAGGCTCCTCAGAACCTAAGTTCTTCTTAGACAGAGACTTAGCGACTTGACAGCTGTCCTCATTAGGAAGTGTGTCTCAAGAACAACTCCAAGAACATAACACATGGTTTCACCACTGTTATAGCCAAGTCCAAGAACCCCTGATCAATGAACTTGACTTAGAACCTATAGCCAAGGCTTAACTGCCATAACAAAAGGTCAAGCTGAACCCAATGTCTGTCTTACCCAAGACAGGCATCATCAGAACCCTTCAACACAATGTCTTGAATCTTCAGAGCACCAAACTCTGACTCAGAAGAAGAACACTCAGTGTACGACACCCCAGAACCCTTGACCTCTGATGATGACACCCCCCCACCAAGCACTATTACGTTTGGACCAGAAGAAACCCCAGAATATCAGACAGTCACACTAACAGAACCCACGGAACTCCATACCTCCCACTAATATCAGTAATCGAGATGGCCAATACCACAATTGGATGAACCAAAACCACAGATAACACCAGAGAAGTAAAGCTGGGAACCCCAGCACACTTTGATGGTGACAGAACCAAGACCAAGGAGTTCCTTACCAACACCACACTATACCTTGGAGGGAATAAAAAGCTATTCGACAACAACAAAAAGAAATATGTTTCATACTTTCTTATGTGAGAGGAGGATCTGCTGGAAAGTGGAAAAACCTCAAAGTCAAAGAATGGGCCATACCCAACAAACAAGGAAACATGAAACCCTTCCCTAGATTCAAAGGCTTCCTGAAAGATTTCAGGGAAGCCTTTGAAGCCTCCAACACAGCAGGAGAAGCATGCCTCCAGCTGAAGAACCTCTGAATGACTGGAACAGCCAATGAATTCATTGCAGAATTCAAAACCTTAGCCACTGAATCAGGACTCAATGAGGATGCTGCCCTCATTGAATATTTCATGGAAGGACTGAAACCCAGCCTTCTTACAAAGATCCATGACCAAGACACTGTACCATCTACCATTAAAGATTGGTACAAATTCGCCACCCAATACAACAACAACTACAGGTGTGGAGTGGCAATTGCCACCAGACTCAGAAACCAATGAGGAACCCAGAACCAGAACACTGGGAAATGTTTTCACATTCCCTGATACACCCCGACCCTGATCCCAGTCACTAAACATGACCCAAACACCATGGATGTTGACAAGACCTCTATTGGCAAACTCACAGAAGAACAACACACTGACCTAATAAAGAAAGGAGCATGTTTCTGATGCCAAGAAATAGGACACCTATCCCGTGACTGCACCAAGTATTCTGGGAATTCCCAGAATGCTTTGACCAGCATGATGCAACCTCAGAAGAAGGGGTACAAAGACATGGTAGCCCACATCAGGGCCATGATGGGAGAACTCTCCAAAGAAGACAAGGAGAAAGACTACGATGAAATTGAAAAACAGGGTTTTTGAAGTGGTGGACTAGACCGATGCTAGTTTCACCTTCCATTACTATCTCAAATGTAATTGTAGCTACAAGAAATCAAAATTCTATGAACATTGATGCTACAATTACTGAGAGAAAAGTCAGAACAAAACCCCTCATCGACTCAGGAGCAGGAGGAATTTTTTTGGATCAAAAGTTTGCAGAACAAAACAATCTAAAAACAGAACCTCTAGAAAAACCCATCACGGTCTATAACATCAATGGAACTCAGAATAAAACAGGAAGAATCACCTGTTACACATGGCAGAACCTTCACATCAGAGGAGTAAAACTCCAAACCCAGTTCCTTATCTCTGGCCTTGGCAAAGAACAGATGATCCTCGGATTACCCTGGTTATCCCAGATAAACCTGAGAATTGACTGGCATGAACACACCCTGGAAATCAATCCCTCTCGAATCAAACCAGACTTCTCTGAGATTGTCAGAAGGTCCAGACAAGAAATGAAGGGAAACAGTCACAGTCACAACCCCAGTCTTACCATGAAAGATCACCATAGAAGAAGTTGAAGAGGAAAAACCACTCCTCATCAACACCTTTGCTCATGGAGAAAACACAGCACATGCTCTGGAAATATCAGAATCCCTCACAGATCCTTATGAATATACCTTCATTAGAGCAAAAACTTCTGTCTCACAAACCTTAGCACAACAGGTTGAGAAGAAGGAGAAAAAGCCTATTGAAGAACTGGTCCCTGAAATGTATCACAAGTTCATACCAGTTTTTGAGAAGAAGGCATCAGAATGATTCCCACCATCCAGACCCTACGATCATGCCATTGATCTAAAACTGGAATTCACACCACAAGATTGCAAAATTTACCCTCTGACACCAATTGAACAGAAACTACAGGACGAATTCCTTGAAGAAAACCTCCAAAAGAAGTACATTTGACCATCAAAATCACCAATAGCCTCTCCATTCTTCTTCATATCAAAGAAAGAAGAAGGAGCTTTTCTACCCTGCCAGGATTACCGATACCTAAACAATGGCATGATCAAAAACACCTATCCACTCCCACTGGTAAGTGATTTGGTGGACAAACTAAAAGGTGCAACAATATTCTCCAAGATGGATCTTTGAAACAGCTACAACAATGTTCAGATCAAAGAAGAAGATGAGTGGAAAGCAGCTTTCAAGACAAACAAAGGACTGTACAAATCCACTGTCATGTTCTTTGGACTATGCAACTCTCCTGGAACCTTCCAGGCATTTATGAACGATGCCTTCAAGGACATGATTGACAAAGGATGGATCATCATCTACATGGATGATATCCTTATTTTCTCCAGGAACACAAAAGAACACAAAACACGAATGATTCATGTTTTGGAACGACTACGACAACACAACTTGTACTTGAAACCTGAAAAGTGCAAGTTTGATACACAGGAAATCGACTTCCTTGGTCTTGTCATCAGACCAGGAATCATAGTGATGGACCCTGCAAAACTTGCAGGCATCCAAAATTGGAAAAACCCCATCACAGTGAAAGGAGTAAGATCCTTCCTTGGTTTCAGAAACTTCTAAGAAAGTTCATTGGACACTACTCAGACATTGCATGACCCCTGAATGATCTTACCAAGAAAGACAAAAAGTTTGAATGGACCTCTGAATGCCAAGAAGTGTTTGACAAACTCAAACAGAAATTCCTTGAGAAACCAGTCTTGTCTATCCCTGACATGAGTAGACCATTCCTCATCGAATCAGATGCTTCTAAATGGCCACTGGAGCAGTCTTGAAACAACAAGACATCAATGGTGACTGGCATCCATGTGGATATATTTCCCACTCCTTTTCTGCACCAGAAAGGAACTACAAAATATACAATTGAGAACTCTTAGCAATTGTAAGAGCACTCGAGACCTGGCACCACTACCTCCTTGGAGCACCATTTCCAACAATGATCTTGTCAGATCACAAAAATCTGACCTACTTTAGAATGGCACAGAAACTGAATAGATGCCAAGCAAGATAGAGTCTATTTCTATCAGAATTTGACCTTAACTTGATCCATGTACTGGGATCAAAAATGGTACAATCTGATGCCCTGTCACGATGAGAAGATCTTTGCCCAAATGAAGATACAGACAACAAAGACATGGTCTTACTCCTGAACCACCTCTGTCAAAGTAATTGACACAGAACTCCACTCAGCTATAACTGAAGCTGTCATGAAAGATGACCTCATGACAGACACAATCACAGCCCTAAAAACAAATGGAATTCCCCCAATCAAGTCTGCTCTCTCTGACTGGAAACTCAAAGATGGCATTGTATTCTTTCAAGAAAAATGCTATGTACCAGACAATGAAGAACTCTGAAGGAACCTAGTAAAACAATACCATGATTCACAACCAGCAGGACACCCAGGACAATATGGAACCCTCAAACTGGTGAAACGAGAATACTGGTGGCCAGGAATGTACACCTTCATCAAGAAATATGTAGAAGGATGTGCCACCTGTCAACAAATGAAAGTCAACACACACCCCACAACACCCCCAATAACACCAAACATAGCACCAGCAGAGACATACCCATTCTCCCACATCACCATGGACCTCGTCACAGATCTACCTGAGAATAACAGAGACAACTCAATATTGGTCATAGTCGACCACTCATCTATGAAGAGGGTAATTTTAATCCCTTGCAACAAGAAGATTGATGCACTCAGAATAGCAAACCTGATCCTGAATAACATATACCAACAATTCAGACTCCCACAGCAAATCCTTTCTGACAGAGACCCCCAATTTGCAGCAAACGTCTTCCAAGAACTTGGAAGACTCCTTGGAATCAAGCTTGTCATGAGCATGGCATACCATCCACAGACAGATGGTGAAACTGAACAAGTCAATCAAGAAGTGGAAGTCTACCTTTGGATGTTCTGCTCAAATAACCAAGAAACCTGGCGGAACCTATTACCCATGGCAGAATTTGCTCACAACAACAGGGAACATTCAGCAAGAAAGCAGACCCCATTCTTCCTCATGATGGGGTACAACCCCAAATCTATTCCTGGAATTACTGATTGGACCAACATTCCCAGCATAGAACAACACATGGACACCCTGAAACATGCACAAGAAGAAGCTGCAGCAATGCACAAAATTGCTCGAAAAATGGTGATACAACAGAACTGGAAGAACTTCAAACCCTTTACTAGAGGATAGAAGGTATGGTTAGAAGCCAAAAACCTAAAGCTTCCATACCAGACATGGAAACTCGCCCCAAAATGTGAAGGACCCTTTGTCATTGACCAAGTACTTGGACCCTTGACATACAAATTGAAGCTTCCAGAACAATGGCGAATCCACCCCGTTTTCCATGCAGGACTTCTTACACCTTACAAGGAAAACGAAGCACATGGACCAAACTTCCTAGAACCACCTCCTGAGCTGATCAATGGAGCAGAAGAATATGAAGTCGAAGCAATCATGGGACACCAGAAATGAGGAAGAGGCATGCAATACCTGGTGAAATGGGTTGGTTATCCCACAGCCTCAACAAATGGCTTGCAGAATTAAATCTTCAGAACTCTCCTGAAATCCTGAAGGAATATAAGGAGAAGAACCAGCTGCTGTAACACTCAGACAATAGCACCACTGCCATTGTCTATCCCTCAGAAACAACCATGTCCCAGAATGCCCAAACTTCCTCCAATTCCTTTGCCACTGCCCCATCTGGCATATCCCCCACACTTGTCACACAATGCCAAAATATGCTTGACACCCATACCATGGACATTCATGTCATTCAACAAGTCACTCGTTCCAAAAACCCTGCCCTTATTTCACTTGTCCACCTCCTACACTCCCAATGAGACCAGATCAGTCAGATGAAAGCATTCATCCAAACTCAAGAACAAGACATGGACAAAGCCCTAGAGTCTGCAATTCAGTGTGGACTATGGGATTATATTAAAACAGATAACAAAGAAAAAAGACAAAGCTTGCCATACCCCCATCCCCCTTGAAACCCACCATCTCTTGGCACATGAAGCACCCCCATCGACGTCAAACAATGGACCCAAGAAGAAATAAACCTATATTGTCAAGGAAACAGGTACATCAAGAAAGCATTCGAACCAACCTCAGTAACCTGCTTCCTGTGTTGTTGCAGTGGACACTACCAGTCTAGCTGCCCTAAGTTTGTCTGTAGGATATGTCAACGAGTTAGACCTGGACATTACCCTTCCAAATGTCCTGACAACAACCCCAGAGAGTACCCAGATGACAACAACTATGATTTCTCTGATGATGCCATTGCTAACATAACAGGAGAACCATATCATTAGTTCGAGTTCGGAGAACTTGATCATAAGAAGGGGGTAATGTTACAAATTACCTATACAAGTAACCTGCTATGCAACATCTTTTCTTTATTTAGAACAACTAGCACATGACTAGCTATATTTGGATTAGCCAACAGTAGCAGTAGTTATACTTAGTGATACGCCCCAGGCGGATCTATACCTAAACACTAATGAAATACTAAATATCAGCATTGAAATGTATGGTATTTGGGGGAAGACATCTAGCTATGGAAAGACAGTACAGTTATAAAACCCTAAGTACTACAACGAACGGGCTAGCTAGAACGAAGATAACGCAATGCGTAGCTGCGCTGAGTATAGCACCGGCATGCGGAACCCGGAGGAACCGATACGGCTAAGCCGTAACCGAGAACGGCTATGGCGCAGCAGAACCGAAATGACGGTGATGTTTGTTTGGCTGCAGACGTGAGCCCTAATAATAACACACAGTGTGGGAATAAGAAACATAGGAGATCGCCGCACGAAAGTAAGACTGACGGATGA
>JASFDF010000359.1:0-23460 GCA_036937115.1 Nidularia sp. FH-822889 | reverse complement strand
TCCATATTCTAGAATGTTCCATATTCTAGAACATTCCATGGGTCAAGTATATTCCAGGAATATAGTAAACCCTGACACAGGGGAGAAAGAGATAAGAGAGTGGGGATAAGCACTGTATTGCTAGTGGAGAAATGACCAGCTCAAGACAGGGGTTTTGAGTACAAACAATGTACCTAAATACTACCTAACTCATGTACTATGCATGTACTACTCATGGTCTATGCATGTAAGTAACAATCAATCTTAAAAAGAAGGAAGTCTTATGTTGTCCTCATGGGTGTAGTCACCTCATGGTGTCCATGCAGTATTCATGTGTTATCCCAGAGATTAGGTGTTCCTGTGATAAAGCCCAAAGATAAGATAATGATAATTGCCAAAAAGAAAAGGCAAATTCATGACATTCAGGTGTGTCCTAAGCCCCAAGAAAGAAGCAAAGTCCTACCAAAGGGCCTGGAAAAATACAAGCCCTTAGCCCAAACATTGCTAAACATTCAATCACAACAGAGATGCCCAAGACACAAGCAGGCTACCAAAGAACCTATTGGCAGTGTGCCTAAAAATAGAAATGAGTAGATAAATACCTAAAGGCAAGGACAGATGAAAACAACAGGGATTCCACCCACATCCTCTGACAAAGCAGTCAGTAATGATGAGCCTGCTGGCTCCTATGAATGCTAAGTCAGAGGGTTCAAGCCAACCTCAGTTCTGTTAGAATCTAGATAAGTCTAGCTTGAGCTAGTCTTCTGAGTGCAAAAATTGATACATATTATCTTTAAGAGAGCAGAGGACTTGATGTAAGACAATTGAGTTCAGAGGACTAAGTCCTGAGTTTTTCCTAGCAAATTGAGAAGTCAGAGGGACAGGAAGACTATTCTTTTGGCTTAGTTAGTTAAAATAGTGAAGTTCAGGAGAAAGGAAGAACATCTCCTGAAACATTATCCTAAAGCAGAAGGCAGGCCACTGTCTTTAGGATCACAAGGGACAGAAAGACCATTCCTTATTATCTTGGAGTGTTTCACTGGAATTTGTAAGAGAAGGAAGACCACCCTTAGATGATTGTGAAGTTATAAGGAGAACTATCTCCACTCATAGAACAAGTTAGCATTGGAAGTTCTAGAGATAAGGAGACCATCTCAATGAGTCAGGAATTAGATTAGGGAAAAGGAAGACCATTTGTTACATCTAGCTAGAACAATGCCAGACATCATTGTGTATATATCTTGAGCTATTTTGTACAACTCTTCAAATACAATTCTTTTCAAACTTTTCCCCATGAACTCAAGAGGTTGTGAGCATTAGTGAAGACATACAGCAATTTTATTGCTATTCTATGCTACACACAACATCCCCTTTTTACAGAGGCCTACTTATAGTAAACTATGATAGTCTCTGTGCAGTATACTAAGTATAACTACTGTTGTAGTTGGCTAGTCCAAATATAACTACTCATGTGATAATTATTCTATAAAAAGAAAAGAAAAGTGCATAAAAGGTATGAATAACCAAGTAAAGAATTGTAACAGTTAATGTAAATATCATGACTCCTTATTGATAAATTAAGCAATTCAAGACTGCAGTTGGACTGAGTCAATAGAATAAGATATCTCAGAATTCAGATTAAGAGTTGTACTGCAGAAACTGGAATTAGGTGTTATGTGCCAGGGGGTTCAGGGGGCTTGCCCTCAGTGAGCTGTGATCCTGTGTCAAGACCTTGAGTGTTAGGAGCATATTGACTTTCTGGATACATCAATGACTATGATTTTAATTCCAGGAGCACTTGCTATACAAGTCAAACCACTTTCAGCCCCTACATATATCCCACATTCCAGTGGCAAGTACAGCAATTATGAAATATCTTCTGGTAATAATCACCAGTATAGAAAAAATGATCATTATAGAATATAGCCTATTCATACTTCACTTGTCTCGGATGCCTCCTCACCCCCTTGAAATTGCAAGCTTCTCGACAAAATTGATGTCGCAACATTGGATGTATTCTTCTAAAGGTTAAGAATTAATCTATTCATCATTGTCACAGATATACTAGATGCAAATGTGGATAAGCATCCTGAACAAAGAGAGATTAGAAAATAATATTCATGGAAATGGGTGTGCAATAGGGTTTACCTTTAAGATATGGCTTGAGTAGATGCAATGGTGAGTCAAGTGAGAATGTGAACAATAGATTAAATAACTTACACCGGCCCACTGTAATCCAATTATCAGGTAATGCCTTAAATTAGAAGATGAAGTTGTGGCGTACATAATACGTCGAGACGTTCGTAGCATTGGCTAAGAGCATTACTCTGCCAAAATTGCCGCTTCAGTCCAATCAGAAAAGTGATGAGAAATATGTATATCTACCCTGAATATATTGCGCCTAAGGTACAAATCGTAAAGTAAGATTTGAGTCATCGACCCTGGTTCATTAAAGCTTACCGTCTCTGAGCATCAAAGTGACCAGAGTATTATTTCCGATTGTTTGATGACTCTTCAGTATCGTCAAGGCGAATATGAAAGCATCGTAAAAGAGAAGCGCCTCCCAAGCTGCAGCAAGACCTTGTGGTAGTGATATTGTCCAAAAACGTGGCTTGTAGGTCACAAAGTAACTCACGGATTCCTCTAATCAATCCAAAGATGTTAAGTCCAACATAATAAGATAATAGGATACCAGACTAACTTTGCTTTTGAGATACCATTATCTTGTGCTTCCCCGAGTGTTCCTTGGTGCGGTGAAACACTCCACTAAATCAATCAGTGATCAGCAAAGATTTTGAATCGCTATTCAAGGAGAGTTATAACTTACTCCAACTAATACGATGGAAGTAGTCGCCACTACCAGGATTCCAACCAGAATACGTTTGCTGCAACTGTACAAGGCGTATGTACGCAACGCTAGTATGACTTACACACGGAATGTAGATTATTAATAAAATATATAGAATATACCTGGAACAATAAGCCTACCTCCGACGACCAATTGAATAGTCATTAGCAGTATTTGGTGATACAGAGTGAAACCCCAGAAACTTCAAAGCAAGAGTTAGTTAACTTAGGAGAGGTTGGCACAGACATATGATATCCTCACCTCTATTAAGAGATATTGTCAGAGGGTGGATGAATTTCATACAAAAGGGACTTACACTCGAAGCCAATCGATAGAAATTGAAAAAACAAACTACGACATTCCCACAAAATGGAAGGTATCGATTTAAGTAGAACCAATGCCTGCCTCTGGTACTCGGCGAATTCCATACAAAATGAATTTCATCAGCTGCGAGAATGATTAAGTAGTTGTATTAAACAATATCGAAGGTTTTGAACGACGATACTTACAGAACGTCAATAAGTGATCCCAATACTGGACAGCTGAAGAAATAGTGATTAGCGACATTACTATTACATTCTGAAAGGAACGAAGAGGGCACTCAATCCCATGAGGAACAAGGAATTATATATGAATCTATGGTATACCTCAGTTAGTAGAGGTTTTGAAAACAGCGACTCATGATACTTACAAAGTGTCTTGGGGATTGTAAATGCCCATTGCTATAAAGTCATGAAATCGGAGGGTGGAGACGAAGGAAAATAATGAGATGTAGCATGGACACCGTGGCACCCTACTTATCATTGATAAGAAACTGGTAAAAATCAGCCAGCTCTCTGCTCGGTATAAATTACAGGCAACTTACGAGCGGAGCTCATGCACTTATAGCGGACATTATTAGCAATTTTACCGTTTTCGGGAGATTGATAGGGATGAAATGCAGATCATGATCAGCTGCTCAGAAAGATGACGATCCGCACATAATCGCGGGAGAGATGAGCGATTGATGTCAACGAGACTTGAGGGTTAAAAACAAAGCTTCTCCTCCTCTATGACGCCTCGTACAGTTTGTAGAAACCAGTACACGTCCAGTATCTAGACCGCATCCAGCAGGAGGGTACTAGGCAGTTTCGTTTTGGTTCCATCAACATGAGCACAGGATTCCTCCAACTATGGAGTGTAGTCATACATGATACGCATCGACAGTGCAGATTTCACTGCCAAGAGACTTTTCAGACAGGTTGTAATTGGGCGCGTACGTGATAAAGCTCGGATCAAACAGCGCTATCCCGCTAGAAACTGTTTACAGTCAATTATTTAGTGGTAAGTCATCCAAGCAGTTATGGAAGCACACCTCATTCGAGTTATTTGCCCACTTCGGAATCGGTTTTCATTTTCGCAGACCATTCCTCTTCCAGAAGCCCCATCATTATAGTATCCTTCCAAGCACCGTTGTCCCACACGGCTTTCCGTAGCCTTCCTTCTTCCACGAATCCTCTGTGGCTCGAATCAACAACTATGAAGTCACACTAAAATGCACTATAACACTTACAAGCTGCGATACAATGCGTGTGCGCGGTCGTTATCTTCCTTTACTCCCAAAGAGATGCGATGCAGCGCCAAGGACCTAAATCCATAATTGACGACAAATCCCATCGCCTCCCTCCCATATCCCTTGTTCCAGAACTGTGGCAAAAGCGAGATTCCAAGATCGCCTAGTCGATTCCGGGAATCTGGAAGATTCATTAAGCTGATAATACCGACGAATGCTCCCCCAGCTAGCTCCTCGATGATGCAGAACATCTGACAATTCTCGACCCATTCCGTTTCCAAGTGCTCTTTATATTTCGGGCCCTTGGGAACTATTGGGCGAGTTGAGGCTAGCTGAGCGACCTGTACGTTGTTTACGAGTGCTAGTAGGTGCTCCGCATCTTTGTCGCCTGAATATGCACGTAGACGGAGGCGCTCAGTGGTGAACATGTCGATGGAAGGGGAGCTCAAGTACGTGTATTAGCTTGCAACATCGGGGTTATATCAGTCACCGGCACGGTCGAGTGTGGCCTGATGCTTCTGTCAGCGTTGATTGAGCCGATCCGTATCAAGCCCAGCTAGCTACTCACACGCGATATCTAATTGAATTATGACGCTGGTCGCGGACAAACAACACCGTGGTGGGTTGGAGAAGGTGAGGTCGCAAGAAGGCATGTTGAATTCTCCAATGGCAGCGCGAGAACTGGCCAGGAAGAACGGGTATCTGACGTGCAGAGTGTAGACCCTTGCGGATGCGACCGGAATGCGGATAGAGGGATTTCTAGGTGAGTCAAACGGAGAAGCTGGGCAGGCAGCGCGAGCGGCGAGCGGGAATGCTATATATTGAGTAGAATATTGAGTAGAACTGGTGGTGATGACGGGGCGGACTGCGGCGGGCGGTAGGAGATTGTACTATAGATGGGCGTCCATGAAGAGGTGGTTAGTGGGATGCTAGAGGAAAGAAGGGCATGCAGAGGTCGGTGGCGATGAGGAGTTCGATGAACGAAGCCCAAAAGAGCGCGTTGTGGGAAGTATGGGTTGGTCGACTCGCCGATGGATGACCAGTGGGAGCGTGGGAAAGCGCATCAGCGCTAGGGTTAGGGGCACTCGTTTCACTGCAGTATCCCCCGCGCCCCCCGTCGTGCCCAACGACGTTATCCCTCATCGATCATCCGTAATGCCCCGCATCCGCTCAGAGCCTTCATTACCGATGGAACTGTCACTCACTCCTCTCCTGCTTGTACTTACCCCTACGCCTATCAACCAAGCTCAGCGTTGCCTACACATTCCCTTCCTCGTCAGCTTAATGCCCTTCTCCAACTGTTGTTCGCCAGAAGCTCACCAGGATGCAAGAATATTGCACGCAGACACAAGGAAGGCGGAGCAATTATGGGCGACCGGGAAAGGAGCGTTCGCCTTGCTGTTTCTTCACTTTCCCCTTTTTCTATTATCGTATCTATCAGCCTCCCTTCCCCTGCACCCCTTCGCCACTAGCGATCAAAGCATCCTGGCTATCACTTCTTCCAAGGCTTTCGACAGGAGAAGTCATCGGCAAGGTTTAGCGCCTCGTGTACATGGTCAAGCCGAGCTGCAGATATGCAGTGGATCTTTTGCTGCCCCGCTCCCCTCGATTCCATCATCACCTCTGCCTCCTTATCGTCCTCATAATTCAAATTTCGCAGTACTCGTTAATTCAGGATAATAGACTGTGTTGTAGCAGAATCATCATGTATCCGGCTGTCAACTGCTCTTGAACTTCCTTCCCTTGCTCGTCCGGAGGCTTTGCGCACATTCGTCTTCGTGCATCTGGACGCCCTCTCCTCGCACTCGATCAAAATCGACATTCCACCCTGAACATATATCTTGCTTCCCTTGACTTTTCGTGTCTAATATCTCTTCTACACTCCTTTTCATGCTCTCCTGACATATCTGCATCCTTTACATCTGATCTCGCTTTTTCCACTTGCGAATGCCTCGTTCTGAGAAGGGCATGAAAATATGCGCGTAATAGGATTCAAACTGGTTGCGCATTTGGCGGTGGCTGTAAAGATAACGATAGGCATACGCTGACGTAGGTGTAGGGCGGTGGTTGGGCATGGACCAGACGACCGGGGGGCTTGTGCGCGCTCGATCGAACGCTGACCATGTCTTGGGGAAATGTGCGCGTGCGCCTCACCATCGGGGTTCATAGCAGGGAGGAATATGCGGGGTTATCACTGGGACAGCGGGGATACGACTGGGTTGAGTTTAAGGCAGCAGGGCAACACTTGGGTATGGAGCGCCGATCAAGAGGCTGGTGAAGGAAGTGGATCCCTTGCACAGAATATAGCGTATGGAATCGACACACTGGAATCTCAAAAGTTGTGTATGTGTCTGCCTTTGTTCGAGTGTTTTCTTACTTCTTACAGTTCTAATATCCTAGATAATGGAGAAGAGGAATGCGTTTTCCTGCAGTGTCGTCGGTATAGTGTAGAGGTCCCAGCTTGCCTCCGTATGGTAAGCAGCAACACGGACCTCTATAACGAAGAAGCACGACCATTCGAACACCATTCGAACGACCTCATGCGCCCACTCCTAAGTCCTACGCGTCAAGATACAGGCAGGTCTATTTCCGGCCGGCAACTCAACACGGACTGATCGACGGCAGTGCACCCTCAGTTGGGTCCGAGGCGCGCGTGCGTACGCGATCACTATGCGGGTAAGTCTTAGAACTGAAGTATCCACTTTGCATCTCCTCTTTTCTTTCTCGATTTCTTTTCTTCACGATCTTCTCTCTTCCTCCTTCTCATTTTCACCCTCATCCTTGTGCCCCCTCGGCACTCGAGTTCCCTGCTTATTTTCTCTACCATAGAGCTTCCTTTCTCCATAGCACTCTGTAGGTATAAAAACCCCTTGTATCTAGGTAGAATGAAATTAGTCGAATTCACCTCACTTCCTGCATCGTCGCATCGTTCTGGTCCTCTGTAAAAGATTTTGCTAGTCGTTCCAACCTCACTTACTTCGAACTCGTCCCGCTTCAGTCTCCGTAGACTTTGCATCAGGCACCGTTACCCTTCGTTCATAAAGCCCGAGTGACGTCCGCTGTATGTCTTCGCTTTGCTTGACAGGCCTACCTTCGAGGACTGTTCATTACCATCATCCTCTGCTCCTTATCGCGCTCACGAGTTTTAGTTGGATTTTATATTCAACTACTACTTGGTTTTACTTTGTCCTACTGATCTCGAACCTCCAGTAGTCGACGAGATGTAGCTCCGAACCACAAGGTTATGTCACGGCGGGCAAACAAATGTCCAATTGCGGGCCGAGTTGGACTGTCCACTGACTTGTCCAATCGTTGCATGACCGTCACAAATGTCACACTTTCCCCGATAAGCAGTTCCATGCCATCTTACTTTAATGTTTCAACTCCTGTGCATTCCTAGATAATAGCTCGAGTATGATGACCGTCTAAGCTTGACATCATTGCTACATGTTTACATTAAAGTGAAAATGGTAACCAATCATTGTTTCACTTGCAAAATATTCCTCTTTCATACTTCATTCAGAGCTAGTTCAGAGTTGCAACTCTTGAACAATTGATCAGTTAATGGTTCATGCAGAAACAAAAAGCAATAATTTGGCAGTTGTTACCCTTCTATTGGAAGAGTTGAAGCTGAAGACTTTGAGCATGTGGCCAGTTGCAGTATGAACCAGGAACCTAAAATACAAGATAGAATAAAGATAGAGCACTGAAGACCATTTGCATCTAATACTTATGTCAAATCAGAAATCACAAAAATACAGATCATTCAAGGATGTACCAGCAATGCCATTGTCCCCAATATGGTCTATTATCTCAGTTCCTGGTAAAATTCTCTCTTCTACAGTACCATTATCCTCCAAACCATAATCTGCACCTTGCTCTTCTGATGACCTTGCTAGGAAAACAGGTACTCTGAAGTTCACAGAGGAATCCACATCCACTTCTGATGTAAGATCCTAGATAAATGAAAAAAATCATCTTAATCAACCCAGGTATAGTTATTTGAGCATCTTATTTTTGACATATCAGCTTCCACCTAGTCCTTCTTGCAATGGTATGCACAGGTTGATGGCAGTAAGGTTTCCCAGGCAATACTTCATTATCTGCAGTTGTGTAAGTCTTTAAATTGCAGAGGAAATATTTGCATGTGCAAGGTACATGACACAGTGCAGGTTTGCTCTGCAACATAAGTGGCACATTCACATTCAAAGTTAAACAGAGGAGAAGAGAGGAGAGCAAGAGGAGAGCAAGAGGAGAGCAAGAGGAGAGCAAGAGGAGAGCAAGAGGAGAGCAAGAGGAGAGCAAGAGGAGAGCAAGAGGAGAGCAAGAGGAGAGCAAGAGGAGAGCAAGAGGAGAGCAAGAGGAGAGCAAGAGGAGAGCAAGAGGAGAGCAAGATATGTATAACCCAGAGGATATACATGAGGAACATCTGTGATTTCTTGCTCATGTTAAGTTAATTTCAGCTGGATGTCTTTGGTGTATACAGTGCAAAGATAGAGTATCCCTGTAGGGAGACAACTTCTCCCACCAATATTTCTGACAAATTCAGAAACACAGCTGTGCAAGCATTGCATATATCATCATCAGTGCTCCAAATGCATGCATGTCTTGTAGGCAGTGATGTGTACTTTACACTCCCCCATGGATTCCTGGTATACTCTTGCTATGTTCCTGATGCATTCCTACCCTACCAAATTTGTAAAGCACTTCTTATTCCTATTGAATTAAAGTCAAAATTCAATATAACTCATTAAAAATGATTACAAATCAGGAAAAATCAAGATAAATCAGGAAAATAATGAAAAATCAGAAGAGGGCAGGAAAAATAGAGGAAAATAAAGGGAAAATAATGAAAAATCAGGAGAAGGCAGAAAAAATAAGGAAAAATAAGGAAAAATCAAGGAATTCAGATTTAATGATGGTAGTTGGGCAGTGTTTGGGGATGGTTGGACAGAGTTTAGGGGTGGTTGGGCAGCTTGTGCCACTAATGGGGATGCTATGAGCAGTTTCACAGGTAGTGGAACACTCCCAGTAGTGGTAGGAAAGCATTTAGTGATGATATGGGAGCATTTAGGGGGTGTCAGGGTTGTCAGGCAGCATTCAGAGGTGCTGGGGTGGTTTTGCAGGTGGTGGAGAGCTTCTAGTGATGGCAGGGTAGCATTCAGAGGGTGTTGCAGCTGCCAGGCAGCTTTCAAGGGTGGTGGGGGCACTGGAGGCAGAGTTGGGTGTCTTTTGTGGGTGGTGGGGGTGCTGGGTGTAGTGTCAGATGTTTTTCATGGGTAGTGAGGGTGCTAAGGACAATGTCAGGCAGTTTGGGCAGGAGGTGGGGGTGCTAGAAGCAGCATGGAGCAGTTTTTGCAGGTGCTGGGGGTGCTGGGGGTGGAACCAAGCAGCATTCATGGGTACTGGGGTGCTAAGAGTGGTATTGGGGCAGTTTTGCAGTGGTGGGAGTGCTAGGAGCAGTATCAAGCAATTTTCATGGTGGTGGGGGCACTGAGGGTGGTGTCAAACAGTGTTTGCAGGTGCTAGGAGCAGTGCCAAGCAGCATTCATGGTGTCAGGTGGTTTTTACAAGAGGTGATGGCACTAGGAGTGGTGTTGGGCAGTTTTCATGATGGTGGGGACAGTGGAGGCAGTATCAAGTAGTGTTTGCAGGTGATCTGAAATAGCAAAAGGTGAGCAAGAGGTTGAGGTGAGAAGTAAAATAAGTTGCTAGATGAGCTGAAGAATCTTTCTACAGTTGAAGGAGAGGTGAGGCAAATTAACAATAAAAGGAGTGAAAAATGCTTTGTATTCAACCAGAGAAAATGAGCAATAGACATAAGGTTCTTATACCTACTAGTAAATGTTACAGATAATGATAAAGGAATCTTCTCACTTTGAATAGAAGGGGTGTTTTGAACCTGAACAAAACAATAATTTACACTCCCCGACAAATTTACATGGAGTTCACATAGACTCCACCAACTCTTAGTAGAATCCAGGTAGACTCCAGGTAACCTGTGTCCACACTCCACCTAGTGGATGCTCCCTCTACCTAAAATCCATGTAAAGTGTATCAACATATAAAAAATTGAACAAGGTGGAGTATGCATAGACCTTAGGTGAAGTCTATGTGGAGTCTGGCAGGAGTATCATTAATTTTGATCAATATCAAAATATATGTAGAATTTAGATGAAGTCTACATAGAGATTAGCAGAAGTTTTCATTACTTTTGATGAATATATATAAACCAAGAAAGGATATATATATAAACTATGCAAGTTATTTTCAATGTTGCTCTCAACATGTCCAGCCTAACTAATATAAGAAATTTCAAAATATTTATTCCTCCCTTACAACATTGATGCCAATATCCTCCTCCTCATCATCATCATCATCTTTTGCCTTGTTATTATGTCTACTTTTCTTGTCTTTCTTTTCTTTCTGCATTTGAATAACTCATTGTGTATGTAGGAAATGTAATGCATGTATTGACCAGTTAAAGTTATCAACATTCATTTTGTTGAGAACTGATTGAAAGCCTCCAAGCCAGGCATTTAATTGTTCACATGTCTGATGAATCATGAAATAAACATACTAAAATGAAAAGTATGAAGTAAAAGCCCATGTATTAAATGCTTCTTTATAAAATGGATTGCCTTGTGTATCATTTTCCACAACCAGAAGATTAGGTGCAGTCCCATTTACTGGTGCAGGATTACACCATTTTCCACAGAGATAGTCAGAACTTCTGTGACTGATATAGTGATATGAGTCAACAATAAATTGTGTAGTTAGATTCCACATCTCTCAGGTACTGTTACTAATGGCTGCCTTAAGAAGGAGACATGCTTTGTCTATGCA
This sequence comes from Nidularia sp. FH-822889, assembly GCA_036937115.1. Classification (NCBI taxonomy): domain Eukaryota; kingdom Fungi; phylum Basidiomycota; class Agaricomycetes; order Agaricales; family Nidulariaceae; genus Nidularia; species Nidularia sp. FH-822889. The sequence continues at coordinate 12,235 of JASFDF010000359.1, read as the reverse complement.
AATATAATTTGAGAGAGATTGACCAGGTTCCAAGTACACCCTTCATAGGCACATTGCCAAATATACTTTGGTTATTGCATCACATGAAATATATTTAAGATCTAAACATACAGTGTAGTGCTGGTCCTTGAGACATGCCCTGTCCTTGAGACAGATCAATGTAGCAATGTCAGTATTTGTCCCACATGTCTAAAATTATGCACAAAGATGCATACAGATTGTGTCTACAATATATCAAAAACATGGAAGGAATGAGAAAGAACTTTGTGTCTAGAGGTTGAAATAGTGCTAAAATATCACCATTTTGATGTGTCAGAACTTTTGATTCCAAGATCACTCAAAACAGGACAAACTTCTACATCAAGACAATTATAATCGATATCTGAGTCTATTCCCTACAAAATGAATTCAGAATGGAAGAGATCAGACCAGAATTGAGAAAAAGACACAGATGATATTTTTTGACTGTCATTAGAGTGTGACAGATTGTGAAGATGCACTTCTTGGAATAGCCATCCTGGTGTCCTGGGCCTCCTAAAACAGCTTGTCATGCATGTCTCAAGGACCAGGAATTGTGACATATGAGCTCCTTCAACATTCCATGCAATATCTTTTCCTTCAGCCCACATCTTACTTTAATTCTTATATTGGAGACATTTTAAGATAATCTGCTTCCCATCTATGTAATTTATTTGGCCAAAAATGGGATAAATATCAATAATTTCCATAAATATAATGTGCTGTCTCAAGGACCAGCACTACACTGTACAGTTAGTCCCATAACAATTCCATCCAATTCAACTAATATTACTGGAGATTCTACACTTTTGTTCTTCAAAGAATTTTGATCAATCTCCATTGCATTTCTGTATCTCAAAAATATCTAAGTTTAAGTTTGTGATTTTCTGAATTTATGGAAGCAACATGAGAAAAGAAATCAATATTTAGAAAGTATTTTGCATTTTTCTCATTAAGAAAAACACTTTACAATGTAATTTTATTATATAGAGCATCATTCAGACAGTGGCTATAATTTGGCTCAAATTCTATTTTCAGAAATTTCCTGCAGTAATAAATAAGGAATTAACCTATATATCATGTCATATATTAATAAAATACCAGCAACCAAGGACTAATCTATTCAGTGTTTGTATCTAAAGTACACATAGATGGTACCTGGAGTATACAAAGACTACTGTATGTATAGTCTATATATGGCAGAATTTTATGTACACTCTACAAAGACCCTACATAGACTCTACCTAGACTCTACATGTTAATCCCCCCTTATGGCACCTACAGTCTATGTACAGTCTATGTACAGTCCACATAGACAGGTGGGGTAGTGTAAAGAACTCAAAATTCTTTTAAAAATAGAACATTAACTAAATCATAGTCACTATTTAGATAAATTTGTAAATGGCAAAGCTATATATTATATTCTCTCTGTTGAGAAAAATGCAAAATATTCTTCAAACATTGAATCTTTTGTGGTAAAAAAAGCTTGTATCAATTTATACAAAAACAAGCATAAGATGCTTATTTTTACCATAATTATAGATTAAAAGGTATTATCTCACCATATGATTACTATACCTTAATATAAAGATTGACAATAAAACTAGATTGATGAAGGTAATTTTAAAATTCCCATGCAAGCAAATCAGGAATTTAACTCCATAATTTTAGTGCAGGAAAAATATTATTGTATAATCTTATTTTTTATTTATTCCAAAAATAGGATATAGAACAAGTCTGATATGTTGAAAATAGCTGGGTTAAATTTATTATGACTTAAATTGGCATTAGAAATTTAACAAAAAGAGTTAATATTTGGAAAGTATTTTGCATTTTTTTCAGCAAGAAAAGAGTTTCACACAGTACTTTTGCTATATATGACATCACCCAGATAGTGGCTATGATTTAGCCCAAAATCCTATTTTTAGAAACTTCCCACTGTAACAAACAATGAATTAATCTATATATCTTGTTACACAGCAATAAAATTCACTAGATTCCAAGACATTTCTATCTGAAATCCACCTGGAATACATGAGGGAGTGTCAGGCACAAGATTTCACCCATGTCCTCTTGGAAAGCAGTCAGCAGTGATGAGCCCAACAGTTTCTGCAATTGCTAAGTCAAGGATCCAAGCCAATCCTGGTTCTGTTAGAGTTTAGATAGTCTAGCTAGAGCTAACCTTCTGAGAGAAAAACTACATAGATATTTTATCATTAAGAAGGCAGAGGAATTGACTCAAGATCATTGAGTTCAAGCAACTGGGTTCCAAGCATTTTACATTCAATTGTGAAGTCAGAGGGAAAGGAAGACCATCCTTTCAGCCTTGTTAGTTAAAATTGTAAAGTCAGGAGAAACAAAGACCATCTCCTTGGAACCTAGTCTTAGAGCAGAAGGAAGACCTTCCCTTTTTGTCTAGAGAGTTTCACTAGAGTTTGTAAGGGAAGGAAGAATATCCTATAAAAATTGCAAAGTTTAGAGAAAGGAGAATCATCTCTACTCATATAAGAAATTGGCATTGGAAGTTCTAGAGATGGGAAGACCATCTCAATGAGTCCAAAAGCTAAATCAGGGGAAAAGAAAGCCATCTTCTGCATCTAGCTAGAGTACTGCCAAACATTTTTTTCTATCATAACTCAAACCTTTTGTATATCTTTTTGAATACACCTCTTCTCAGACTAGCCTCCATGAACTTGAGAAGTTGAGAGTGATAGTGAAGAAGCCCAACAATTTTATTTCTATTCTATCCTACAGACAACAGCCCCTTTTCAACTACATTGATGATGTAGCAGCAGGAAGGGAGGTGAGGAAGACACAGTGCTACAAAAGCAAATTGATGCATCAGAATGTAGTACTTTTTTTGAGATGAAAAAAGGATAGAGGAGCTTGAGTGACAAATGGTGGGCTAATTCAGGGATGAGTGAGATCATTACTCAACCTCCTGACCAGAGATTGGTCAGGAGAAATCTCTGGAGACCAGAGATCTTGTTTAGTGTGAATAATGATAACACAAAGGGATTAATCAAGTGGAGATGACTTAGGATGGTTTAGAGGTAGTTTATCCACTATTGAAAGATTAGTAGAGATGTTAAACACAATAATTAACAAACTGAAGTTGTATGGCACATTTGAGGTACTTAAATACTAAAGAATATAATTTCCTAGAGTATATATACCAAGTACTTAAATTAATGGAAAAGTAAGTGGGTCAAAAGAAAGAGACTATATGATGAGGACTAAGGAGTATGAACTGAATGTTAACATAGAGGGATATACTATGAAAAGGATAGTATATGTGGCTGAAATATAATAAATACAAAAACAGAAAAAGACCAGAGTGGACCAGAGTAAAATTGGAGATGAGTGGAGAGTTGGGAAAGAATCAGGGTTGATTGTAAATGGTCCAGAGTGGTGAGCACTGAATCATACAGGGATATGACATGCATTATCTCTATCAAATTCTGAGTCATGCTTGACTTCCATCCTTCTGATTACCTTCTGATTACCTTCTGACATCCCTTCTAGTTGACTTATGTCAACTAGTCTCCCTTTGCCCTCAACACTAGATATTGTCTCCAGTGGTCAACTCACCCAATTCATCCCCAATGACTTTCCAACCCTCAGTACTTTCTTCCAATGTATGTACCACATTTGTAAGTTAGAACCCACAAGAACAGGAAGGGTGCAGTACATAAGCTGAAGCCAATGATTCTTTACTTTAGTAGCATTACATTTGGATATCTTCCAACATTGCTTCTGACTTTTTCAACATAATGCTATTTTGGCCTATGACTTCTAGCTCCTAACTTAGTTTGGGAATGATTCTTGACACACCTGCCCTTGAATTCTATCCAGATGGCCTGCTTCAATTCCTTCAATTAATTTGGCTGCTGAGCTTGATGATAATAGACACTTTTTGTTATGATACTTGATGCACAGAGGTATAGTGATGAGGTGAGAGATGTAATAGAGATGCTTGAGCAATGGTTCATGGCTTATATACATAAAGCATTCACATGTCTACAATGAAGATGAGGAAGGTGTCAGGTTGCACATAACTAGTAACTACTTATATTATATATTCCTTACCTATTGGGCTCAGTGTCAGTATCCCATCCTTCTTCAAGAAACAGATAGTTACATTGGAGTTGTCAAGTATGCAGACCAGAGTATAGTCCTACAGAGTGCCAAAAACAAGCATTGGCATTCTATTTTTGTGTAATAAAAATGACACTAAAGGCTTATTTACTCTACATATTTTCCTCTATTGAAGTGCTGGCTTATAGAATGGGGGGAGGAACAAGATGTAAGTATGATGGGAGTTAAACACAACCACTCATAGATGGAGCATATCATTGGGTGGTCTCAGCACTTACCATGAAGCAATCCTATTAGCTAGGAAAAACAGGCCATTAATTTGCCACAGTCTAATCTCAATGAGTTCAAATTTGAGTCCCAACACTGGGCTCATCCTACTGAAATTTTGAATTTTGTGTAGAGACTTAATAGCTTATAGTTGCTACAGTGCTTAATCTGGCTGGCATCATACTTGGAATATAGTTATATATCTAGCAACTACTGCATCAGGTTATGCCTTCAAATACCAAGAACAAGAACTACAAGTTACATGTTTTACCTCCAATGACTTGAAAGGTAGTGAATAGTAAGTACTGGTTCAGTTGGACTCAAGCTGCACTTGGTTTAAACTGGCTGTACTTTACACTCTCCCATGTATTCTAGGTGGATTCCAGGTACATTCCAGGATTCCATGTGAATTCCATGGAACTTCCAGGAGACCTTGATAGCTATTGTCAAGTCCTTGCTTATTCCAAGTTTATTCCTGGTTCATTCCTGGTTCATTCCAATTACAATCCTGCCACTACTAAATAAGGCTATAAGATTTAATGTTTGAATAATCTTTCATAAAAAATGTCAAAACAAATCAGACAAAAATCAGACAAAAATCATGGAAAACTCAGGCAAAATCAGAACAAGATATGCAATCCTGCCATTACCAAATAAGGCTAAAAGACTTAATGTTTGACTCATCTTTTAGGGAAAATCATGGAAAATCAATTTAAAAATTAAGACTACTAATATATTGAAGTGAAAAACATAAGAAAAGGGATCAAAATAAAAATAAAAACCCCTCATGTGCAATCATAGTCATTGTCATTGTCTGCATGTCTCATGAGTCATCATGGTAGTAATTGGTGTGCATTGTGTGCTGTCATGTGCTATTGTTGTTGTCACCAGATGCTATGAGTCACTATCATCATGGTCACTGTATGTTGTGGATTGCTGTGTGCTGTTGTCATTGTTGTTGTTGTTGTCATGGTTGTTGTGCATCATGTGCCATTGTCATTGGCATTTGTCATGAGTTGTTATCATTGTCACTGTGTGTTGTGGATTGTTGTCATCATGCACTGCCATTGTCAGTGGCAGCAGCATGTGTCATCAGTTGTGGTTGTGATTGCTGGGTGTCATGTGCTGTCATTATTGTGCAAAGTTGTTGTCATTGGCATATGTCACAAGTCATTGTGGTCATGGTAGCTGTGCATTGCACACCATTGTTGTTGTGTGCTGCATTGCCCTATGCCATCATCACCATGTGTCATGAGTTGTTATTGTCATGGTCACTGTGGATGGTGCATGTCACAAACTTGCTTTCCAGGATATAGCCCAGAGGTTCCAGGCAGATAGAGTGCATGAGGTTACCAGGAAGAGACTTCAGAGACTCCAGGAATATCTCCAGTAAATGCATTTGAGCACTACCAAAGAGAGAGAGTCAAGATGGGTAAAAATCTAAATAACCAGAGTAAATATGCAGAGCACTACAATTATACTAGTGCACTGGAGAAGTAAGTGGGTTAAGAAACAGAGAGCATATGATAAGAGCTAAGGAGTACAAATTGAATGTTAATGCAAAGAGATATACTACAAAAAGTATAGTTTGTGTGGCTGAAACAGAGAGCATATGATAAGAGCTAAGGAGTACAAATTGAATGTTAATGCAAAGAGATATACTACAAAAAGTATAGTTTGTGTGGCTGAAACAAAATAAGTACAAAAATAGAAATGGACCAGAGTAAACCTGTGTAAACCTGGAGATGAGCAGGAAGTTGGGAAAGTGTCAGGATTGATTGTGAGTGGGCTGGAGATGGCATGTGCTGTACCATATAGGGATATGACAGTGCACCATCATCATTGTGTGCTGCATTGCCCTGCACTGTTGTCACCATGTGCTATGAGTCATTATCATCATGGTTGCTGTATATCATGGATCACCATTTTTGTGCACAGTTGTGATCATGGTCATTGTGAGCTGTCATTGTCATGCACTGTTGTTGTTGTGCATTATCATGGTGGTTGTTGTGCACTGTCATTGTCATGGTCATTGTGCACCATCATTGTTGTGGATTATGTGCCATTGTTGTCATTGTGGTGGTCATTGTGCACTATCATTGTTGTCATTTTTGTGCATTGTACACCATTGTTGTCATGCACAGTTGTTGTGGCTGTTGTGCATTGTGTGCTGTTGTCATTGTGTGCCATTGTCTTTGTGTGCTATTGTTGTAGTGATCATTGTGCATTGTACACCTTTGTTGTCATGTGCCTTGCATGTGTTGTCATTGTCATTGTCACAGTGTGTGGGTGCTTGCATCGCTATTGTGAGTTGTCATTGTGAGTTGTCATTATTGTTATGTGTTGTCATTGCTGTTGTGCATGTTAGTATCATGTGGCACAGTGGTCATCCATGTGCCCTAGATAAGCAGTGAAGGAGGTGGATGAATGTGGGTAGTGGGCAGCAGGATCAGTGTATGTTGACAGTGTTGACATGTCAGCAAACATGCATGTGATTTGATTCACAGGGAATGCATCAGACAAGCAGAGCACCCAGGCTGGGAGTAAGCATGCAGATGTATATTAGCACTTATAGAAGCACATGTAAGCATGCTAATGTAGTTGGTATATAAATATATGGATTTGAGATGCCATATTAGCCTAGGTATTAAAATACTTACTACCTCATTAGTGTATATATTATTAATGTAAGGTTGTTTGTTCAATTATTGATGTAGCTATATTATTTTATCACAGTATAATAAATAAGCGAGGTGTTTGTTGTATTGGAGTGTGAATGGCAGTTTTCTGTCTGGATTTCAGCAGAATATTCCATGGAATTTTCATATTTAACTATGTATTTGTAAAGTTTGTATGGAATGCACCTGGAATGAGTATGGAATGAACATGGAATGGTACTAACATAAATTACTGTTTCTTTCATTGCTCACATCTCTCCAGAATTTTGTGGAAATTCCCTGAATTCCATAGAAATTTCATGGATACCACCTGGAATATATGGGGGAGTGTAAAGACCTCTAAACTGGGAACACTTTAGGTGATAACTAGTGGACTATGAGATTCACATTATTCAAACTGTAGCCAGATGTCACAAACTTGATTTCCAGGATATAGCCCAGAGGTTCTGGGCAGATAGAAGACATAGTTGGGCCAGGGAGAGATACTGGAGACTCTGGTTATATCTCCAGAAAAGGTGTTCAAGTGCTACCAAAGAGAAAAGGTCAAGATGGGTGATGGCTTCAGCTTATGTGCTGCACCTCCTTCATTCCTAATGCCCAATTTACAGATAACAGTGAGTGATATGTCCCAAGGTATAGTGATGATCAATACTCAACTTCCTGACCAGAGATTTGGTCAGGAGGAATCTCTGGAGAACAGAGATCTTGTTGAGTGCAAATTATGATGATGAGGAGTGGTTATCTAGTAGAGATGAGTGGAGATGATATAGAGGTAGCTTAACCACTGAGTGGAAGTGGAGAGACTAATAAAATTAACAAACTGAAGCACTATGACACACTCAAAGTACTTAAATACCAAAAATCTAAGTAACCAGAGTAGACACACAGAGCACTATAATCATACTAGTGCAGTGGAGAAGTAATTGGGTTATGAGAGAGAGAGCATATGACAAGGGCTAAGGAATATGAATTAAATGTTAATGTGAAGAGATATACTACAAAAAGTATAGTGTGTGTGGCTGAAATGAAGTAAGTACAAAAATGGAAATAGATAGGAGTAAACTTGAGTAAACCCAGAGATGAGCAGGAAGTTGGAAAAGCATTGGGATTGATTATGAACAGTCCAGAGATGGCATGCACTGTGCCATATAGGGATATGACATCAGAGTAAGTATATATTGATTCAACTCATTGTGCTCTAAAATCAATGAATACTAGTATATTTAAATAATCAAGCATGAGCCAAGGATATTTGCATAAAAAATTTTGGTTTGTGCACATTTGACTTTAGTTTGTGTGTGCAAGTTTGTGTTTGTGTGCACAGTATGCCAGACTGTGCATGCAAGCCATGGATTGTATGTGCACCATCAAATTTTGATTTTTTGTGTGCAAATTGATTAATGTGCATTCTGACCATCATAGCATGCATACAATGTGGCATGCAAAAAACCTGGTGCTCAGTTTTTCACCTTCCCCAAGTTCACAAGTACACTTGACTCCTCTGTAGTGCACAGCTCATTCATGTGAACACAGCCACTTGTGCACATGTACAAGTCCAACCACAACATGACTTAGCCTTGACAATAGCCAACCAGCACCCAAGTCTGATGTCCCACCAGCTGCACATCCTCAATCAGGCTAACTTGCATAAATTGAGATGCAGGTGCTGGATGGGGATGAAGTAACTTAACTGTATGTGAGCAGTATTTCCATGAGTGTGTCAAGATGTCAGGAACTTGCTTTTCAGGATATAGCCCAGAGGTTCTGGGAGAGATACTGGAGACTCCAGTTATATCTCTGGAAAACATGTTTGAGCACTACCAAAGATAGAGGATCAAGATGGGTGACAGCTTCAGCTTATGTGCTGCACCTCCTTCATTCCTAACACCCAATTTACAGATGACAGTGAGTGAGTTGTCCCAGGTATAGTGGAGATCAATACTCAACTTCCTGACCAGATATTTGGTCAGGAGGGATCTCTGGAGACTGAAGATCTTGTTGAGTGCAAAGTACAATGACAAGAAGAGGTTAACATGTAGAGATGAGTAGAAATGATTCAGAGGTAGCTTTAACCACTGAGAGAAGTGGAGAGATTAATATAATTAACTAACTGAAGTGCTATGATACATTTGAAGTACTTAAATACTAAAAATCTGAATAACCAGAGTAAATATGCAGAGCACTATAATCATACTAGTGCTATGAAGAAGTAAGTGGGTTAAGAGAGAGAGAGCATATGACAAGAACTAAAGAATATGAATTGAATGTTAATGTGAAGAGATATACCATGAAAAGTATAGTGTGTGGCTGAAACAAAGCATGTACAAAAATGGAAAGGGACCAGAGTAAACCTGAGTAAACCTGGAGATGAGTGGAAAGTCATGAAAGTGTTGGGACTGATTGTGAGCAGTTCAGAGATGGCACACACTGCACCATATAGGAATATGACACAAGACCCAAGCATGGTGGGACAAGAAAGACAATACAGCCAAGGAGCAAATCCTATGATACTGTGAGATGCTAGACAATGTAGGACATTAGCTTCAGCTTGTGTGCTGCACCACCCACTATCTTAGTCCTGTATTTAGAACAGACAGATGACAAGAACAGAGTTTTAGAATAGACAACAAGAGCTCAGCTTGTCAAAGAAAAACAAAGGTTTGGCTGAAGGTTGGCCAGAGTGGCCAGAGTATCAGACAAGAGGTTGAGAGAGTATAAGGATTGTATCAAGCCAGGAAGCAGATTGATGATACAACTAAAAAACTAAGGAAGTACAACTTGAATACTACAGCTTATATACTATTCCTAGAGGTAAGCTATTGATACTAAGTCCAATGAAGATATACAAAGCATGTGGAAGTAGAAATCAGATTGTAACTAAAGTGTGGAGAGTGTCAGATGAACAGAGATTATGTGGAGAATAAGGTAGCTAACTAAAAGGCTTTGTGGGGATGAAAGATAAAGAACTAGAATGAGACTAGTAGAGAATGGAAACTCAATGCAGAATATCTGAAACACATAATTGGCCAAAGTGTGGCCAACTTGGCTGAGGCTTGGCTGCAAGTACTTGAGATTGTGGTGAGTTGGGATATGACTGGATGGTGACAAGTGATGGTTGCTTGTCATGTGAACTGAAGAAAATTTAAATATATTATTAATAGAGAATTAGTGCAAGCATACATGATGTGCTATAGCTCCTAAAGATCCTATCCTCTACTTAATTCCTATCCATTGTGCCTCTCACCTGGTGTTATATTTTTAAAGTGCAGAAATATTGCCTCATAGCAGAAGATATGAAGCAGCAAGATATGATATTTTTGCTTCAGAGTACTGTACATACTAGATATTTATTATATACAACATTCTAGTAGGTTATATTTTACATTGCTATAATACAAGTCATACAATATTTTATCTGTTATTGAAGCTGCAACTAGTATGGGCCTTTACTTCCTTGAGTGACACAACCAAATATCACATGGTGTGAGCATGTGCAGACTCTCTGATATCAGATTGCACTTGGATCCACCAGCTGCAGCAGTGCAGTTTTCAGCTTGAACAAGACAGGAATTGAATCTGATTTCATGGGGAGTCACCCTCTTCAGTATTGCTGCATATGAAAGGCAGTGAATGGGTACATAGCCCAGATATGGCAGGTGGTTAGAGTGACATGCTGTTAGGAAAGTGTTGAACTCCCAGGTGAGTATAAAAGTATTAAGGTGGCATTAAAACAGATGCTTTACTACACTGTATGGCTGTGTGTATATACTTTCTTGTGGATACAGGAGTAAGATGGTGATGGGCTTCTGATAACATCAATAATAAAGTAAACTTAATACAGAAACAAGGCTATCACAAACAATTTGTCACCATGTGTTGGCAGAGTGATCCATTTCTGGTATAAGATAGACAACCTGTCTAGGCTATGTTTGCTTTCTCCTTCTTTCTTCCACAATCCTCCACCTCATATACTTGCAGTTCAACATAGATGAGGCTATTGACCTTTGAAGAAAATGTGGCCATTTTGCATTCTCATCATTGGCAGGGCAAATGCAGGAAAGACAACCATCCTGAAAAAAGTGTGCAACTAAATCAATGATCCTGAGATTTTCAGTCCAGACAGCACAAAGGTAATCAAGTAGCACTCAGATGTGAGCAGTCTACTAAATGGGATTGGTCATGAGCTATTGTAGCTTGATCCCTCAATCATTCAAGGATCATCAGAGGTCCAACTCCTCATCTCTTTCAAATTTGCCTCTGCTCAGCATAATCAGCATGAATTGCATGATATTTAATTTTCAAGAGCAATCTGCAGATCATTTTCCATGAATCTTATGGATTTTAATCTAGCTCTGTTGATGAAATGGACATAATAACCTCTTTCATCATTAAACAGACTAACAGCAAAGAGTTGCCTGAACAGCTTCATGCTATTTTGTGTGGTGGTTAAAGATTTACATCTCAGAGGGAAAAGACTCACTGAATCAATGTCAGGTATTGTCTCCCTACAGACACAGACAGGCCACTTTTGGAGACTGACAAGAAGTTATTCAACAGCCATAGTACAGTGAGAGGTCAGTCACCATTCTTGCACACAGCAGCTGTGCTGAGTGTGGTGTTGAAGTACCAGTGGTTGCAATTTTCACAAAATTTGACAGTCTTGTCACCATGGCATTTGGTAAGCTTTGAAAAGGGCATAGCATAAAACAAGAAAATAAGAAGAAATTTGAAACAGCACATGAGAAGCTAAACACCAACTTCATGGAACTGCTCTTGTCAACAAAATTCCAACCTGTCACAAACTTGTTTCTAGGGTATAACCTAGAGGTTCTGGACAGATAGATTGCACAGGAAGACCAGGGAGAGATTCTGGAGTCTCCAGAAATACCTCTGGGAAACATGTTCAAGTGCTACTAAAGAGAGGGAGATCAAGATGAGCAACAGCTTCAACTTATGTGCTGCACCTCCTTTGTTCCTAACACCCAATTTACAGATAGCAGTGAGTGATATGATCCAGGTATAGTGACAATTGATACTCAACTTCCTGACCAGAGATCTTGTTGAGCACAAAGTGCAACAACAAGTGGGATGATAACCAGTAGAGATGAGTGAGGATGATTTAGAGGTAGCTTATCCACTAGCTAGAGACTAGTAGGGATGTTAAACACAATAAT
>JASFDF010000358.1:5996-23474 GCA_036937115.1 Nidularia sp. FH-822889 | reverse complement strand
AGAGGAGATGGCTCTACAGTGTGTTTCCCACGAGTAAAGTGTATATCTTATTCTTCGGAATGGACATGTCAACTTACTTTCTTTATCCCGGGCTCTCATATAGGATTCGGAGACTTCCTTCGACTTGGCCTAGCTTGGTTGGCATATCCTGGTTTACCGTCGGGACCGACAGACTGCCGCTTTCGCGGGACAACCTTTCGGATATGTTCTCCAATGAGATCCACCGACACTAACTGGGCCTTAACGGTTCGCTTGGAATTCATGAAATTTTGCTGGACCTCTTCGCTAAACGGACGATGATTCACAATCGGGAGTCGAGAGTCGAGAACAGGGAGCTCATCTTCTTTCCCTCCGCCAAAAATTCCTACGCTTTGATGAAGTCATTAATAGGATTTCATTTATGAGTTTTAAAAGTCGCGGGTTACCAGAATTTATTTAGTGTTCCCAAAACATGAGCAGTAAATTCACCGCTAAAAGTCGATAACCGTGATCATTATTACCTGATTTGCTGTTTATTCAGTGTCTTCTCCAGCTGGAATGGCCAACATCACCTCTACGCCACCATCTTCGTCATCAGTTCACGTCGTCCTTTCAGAGATCTGGCCCTAAATCTTTCTTTATATCGTCAGACATCTTCCACTCCGAATGCCCACCCCCTTCTTTCACTTCCAGACTCCCCCTAACCGCCACGTACGCGATCCCGCAGCCATACCCTTCGATGTAAATTGACTCTGGCCATAACTGCGATGGTGTGTGCCTCCTGGAGGCACACGGTATTGTCTATGCCCGAGCTTTCGGTGAATACAGCGCTTATATAATTTGGTTCCGTTCGAGACACAGTGCAGACGAATCGATCAAGGAGAAACTCATGGAGGCCGAGGAGGAGGAAGAGAAGGAGTAGGAAAAGACTCAACGCCGCCTAGAGCGCATCCACACCTACCTACATCTATCCAGAGATCTCCCCATCTGGATGCCCATTTCTGCCCCTTCCTCTTTCTCTCTACTGTCGATGACCAGCTTCTCAATCACGTGCTCACAAGTTCCCCGCGGTAGGTGCCACTCATCTACTGTGGACGCATCCTCCTCGCCCGTCTCGCTGCAGCTTTCTAAGGTTCGGAGCTTTTCCTCGCCACGCATACCCTACACATCCGGATCTATAGTGAGTGCGTCGACATTGCCAATACATGGATGTACCCTATTCTTCGATGCATCATGTTCCTCGCCGCACCGCGCCTACGCAATATAATATTTGACGGAATAGTGGATTATGCGCCTTCCCTGGATCTTTCCCTCCCCATTGAACCAGCTTGTGAAATTCCAGTATACCTTCAACGGGAGCGCTATGCAGGAGGGTCCCGTACCTCCTGTGTTCCTACGTAGTCACAAGGTGCACATTGTGGGCTTATGGTTGGTGCTAGCACGGGTTCTCGTTCGGGCTGAGATTGAATGAGGACTCTGGACCGCATTGAAGTCGAGCGCTTTGGTTTGATGGACGCATACTTTATTTATGTGCGAGCAATCACAGCTTCCTTAATTCTAAAGAGACGCTTTTGGCTAACAGCACATAGGAATCCATCTAATTATGCACGAATAAAGCATTCGCCCGCAGACAAGTTTCCTCATGGTCAAACATACGACATGCCAAGCTATACATGCATCCATATATTATCATCGACGACTCCATTGGACCAAACTTCCGAAAAATTCTACTCTGACTTACCTCCAGGAAAACTTGAAGGTACATCATAAGCAACTATCTTTCGAAATCAAAAACTTATGCTAACGATTTTTTTGTTTCAAGATTCTCTAGACTACATACCCCTCACAGAATTAGATGTTTATGATCTTCAATTCTGCAAACAATACATCAAAAGCATCCCGTTGAGTCCAGATCCAGGTAAACTGCTTAATTCCTTGAAGAGGTCCGCCAATATACAGCCGCTCAGGATATTGAGGGTATGCTGTTTTAGGAGTGCTTCTCTGATTCATCCGAGTTGATTCTAAATGAATCATAGTAATATGTAGCACATATTATTCAAGGAACACAATTCGCATACTGTGCTAGAATGCAACTGGAAGCATATTACGTATCTACGAATTTCGAAGTATTTTTCCCTTCCTCTGTATCTTCGGGCCGTTTAGTCCGGAGTCTAGACTCCGAGGTGTGGATCTCTCGGTAACCTCCATGATCAGCTGGCAGACAGTCTCAGCAGAATTCAAGCTTCAGAGGTACCTTCAGGCTTACAGCTTCGACTTTGTCTCAATCGATCTCATTGACATCAATTGCATCTTCCCTTGCAAACTGACTAAAAGTTCTTATCAAGACCCCTGTATGTGCGTCTAGTCGATGTTACCCGAGACTGCTACTTTGGAGAAGTTTCGAGGAACAGATGGCCGTCTCCGACTGCCTGGCCTAGTATTATTACTACGTCTTCCAGTCTGTATACCTTTCAGAATCCGGGATTGCGCTTGCTTTATTTCTGAAAATATCACCGTTCTAAGCTATACCTCTGCTATACTCCCTCTTCTATCCGACTTTCTCGCAGGACTACAGGCTTCAAGGCAATCGGAGACTTCTTGGTGTTCGCTATGGCTGCAAATTACCTGTTTCGAAGAGCTGCGAAGATTTGACAGACCCTTTTCACGAGACTATGCTATGTTTTCTCACCTTTGAATGGTATCAGTGCCGTCTGACTCGTGCTTATCTTAGATCAGAGGGATCACCTCATGAGAATAGCATGCCATTGTTGCCCAATGTTACCCCGCGTTTCAAATTCAAATTAGATTTCGTTGCTTTTAGTGGAATATTCCTCTATTCTTTCGGTGTTCTCTGCCCTTTGAATGCCACCTGAAGGTACTCTATAAATAGTCAAAGTTGAGCTTCTCAGATGGTATACACCATCTCGTGATGTCTGTGATCCTACATTGCTCTAGCTATGTATCGCATGGAAGGTTCATTGATTCTCTCATGACGGCCTATACACACCTGGAGCCGAAGTTCATATTTGGCTCTTTGATGTTCTTGCTGCTGAAGAAGTGACCTGGAGTGGACTGGACGTTGCTTCCTGATCTCTATTTCTACGTGCCGAAGTCGGACGGAACACAAAGACTCCAGACACAGCAGATGAAGAACCACTTCATTGACTGATGTTTATTGCAATGATGATACCTTTCCGCACTTAAAAGCGCAGGTATCTAGGGCAGGGGGATATCACCAACTCCACCCACAATGCAGTTCGTGACTTTACTGATTCTTCCCTTACTCGTGGTGTGCACGCACGTCTTTTCTTTCCCTCTTAATACTGGTGGGTCTAATATCTATCCCCTTGACATTGCTTGATGCGTTTCAATTCAGAGCAATCGCTTTGCGGCAGTAGTCCAGCTGTTACTCTGTCTGAAACTTTCATCGGCGAAAACAAGAATGTGAAGGTCGAATATATCTCTTGTACCTCTGCTACCACGGTTGAGGAAAGATATCCAACTCTTGAAGCTCGTCAAACTACTAATGTCACCAACGTTTGCGGGGCCAACTGTAGAATTTCCAAGAAATTATTTCTATATCACCTTCAACTCATTTTGCTCTCCTAGGTGCAACTAATTGTTTCATACCCGCCGGGGGAGGTCCAGACCCAAATGATTGTCATATCATCGCAGACGCTCTTCGGTTTGAGAGTCAGAATACAGGTATATAAGACTGCGTATTTCTTCAACACCAGCCTTCTGAAAACTCAACTTTCTTATACTTATCAGGCGCCCTCTTCCAAATTGGCACAGGCGTAAGTGCCAAAACCCTTCGTCTGGTTTCTTTGAAAATGACAAACAGGCAACGTAGACAAATAATACTGTTGTCCTGACCTTTAGTAGCTGCAAGACTTTCTTCGTTAACCAGGACTTTGGTCCCTTGGCTTATTGCCGAACCGATTGGGTATGTATAGCCCACTTTTCTTTGGTGAAGCGTTCTATGTACTGAATGTAAACCTTTCAGGCCTCCCTAATTGACTTCGTAGCACCTAACTGTCAAGCGACGCAAAATGCTCATGGAGGGAACTGTGTCGCTACAGATCAACGGTGGTTTGTCCAGTACGTATTTCCTCGGAGTTACTTATTGTATGTCGCTAATTAAGCTGACCATAACTTATTATTGAAAAGGGTTCAGCACTCATAAGCGCATAGTAGTGAGGCAATTCTCCGCAGATTGTACTTGCAGAGCCTCTGGACTTTCGACAATTATCTCTTGACTGAAATCACTTTTGTTTTTTAATCCTGACATTCGCTGGTATTTACGTACGTCACAGTAACGTCGGTTGGATATACAATCATTAACAACTTGATTGAAATGAATTATCAGTTTATATATATGTGTTAACGGGTGATAATTGCGATGCTCACAAGCTATGGAGAGGCCCATAAATGTCCTTCACCATTTGAGCGTCAGGACTTGGTTCAAATCCGCATCCAATGACTGTACCACCAGCTGGCTCTGCTTGGCGGCATATGTCCATTTGGCGACTTTCTTCCCGTTCAACGTCACGGACGACGGTTTTGAAGATACGCCTAGTACGGTAACATTCTGCAACTTTTGTTTGACGTTGAAGTTTCCCTTTCCGCTGATGCGAACCTCCGCTCCGGATGCCGAGAAAGTCAGAATCTTACTTGGTCCTGGAGGGTTGGAAATTCCATCGTCAATGTAAGCGGAGCCGAATGCTTTCCCTTGAGTTGACTGAGAGATAAGGAGTGAATATGGCCCTTGACGTGTCTCTTCGATGGTATAGGCTGGTTCCGCATGCAAAAGAATGATTGATCCGTCTCGAACGTGGACGTTGATATGGCCAAGAGGGGCGGAAAGTGTAGTGGAGGCGCCTGCAGTAGCGTTTATGACATTATGCGTGTACCAATCACGCCAAATGACTTGGCCTCTTCCAGGGAAAATGCCTTCATGACCAGAGAAAAAAGGGTCAATCATGAGTCCGAAGTCCCTTGATCAATTTCACATACCGTCAACCGTGGAAACATTTGGGCTAAGAACAGGGGTCACTAAGATATCTCGACCGATCAGGAACTGCGTGTCAACACCGAATAACTCGGGTTCGTCTGGGAACTCGAAGAAGAGTGCCCGTACTGGCGGTGTCCCGTAAGTTGAGGCATTCGCAAACAAGGTATACTGGGTATGTCCACGGGTCAGTCTAATAGGATGTTCGAGAACAATGTACAAATTCTCACCCAGTACGGTAGAAGCGTATAGCGAGTGGCGATAGCTGTACGAGAAGCGTTCGCTACGCTCTCCCAGCGATAGGGCTCTTGGGATATAGCACCCTTAATATTGTGGTTACGATAGAAAGGCGTGAACGCAGATAGTTGCATCCAGCGATTACACAGTTCCTCATCTGTATTTCCGTCTAAATAACAAGGAACATGTCAGAAAAGAATGATTGTGTGCTGCTACGAAAACGATGATACGTACTGAAGCCGCACGTATCTGCGCCTACAAATGGAATTTGGAATAACTGGAATTGAAGCACTCCCTAGAAGTATGGAAATGAGGAAATGAGCAGCTATTCGACGGTTTGTTATGCAATTCCTCACAGCCAAATTATACTTCAGATAAGCCCACAAGCTGAAGTTGTCACCGAGCTGTTAGGTCAATACGTTAATGATATCCGGATGTAGCAAAAATATCCTCTGAGACGTACCCAGTGACCAGTCCATTTTCCAGAAGAAGGGAAAGTAGAACGGCTGATCAGGAATGGGCGTTTACCTGGAATGACGTCCTGAACGGCAAGATGAGTTGCTTTTTCTTCCATAAGTCCCCAAATATTATGGACATCCAATTCGGCTTGGCCATCAGCATGTGAAGCGTTGGTAGCTAATGCATGAATAGAGAGACGTCCGTTGCCTTTGCATGATACGTATTAGGAACATGAGTTCGTACATATCGGGAAGCGCCTACCGTTATGAATCGCGTAAGGCGGGGTATTGAGATCAACACCTTGTTCTTTCCCAGCACCGAGCCCGCGTTTTTGCAAAGTGGAGAGATTGCAGGTTAAAGTTCCATTCACGGTGATGTTACCACTTGGGCCAGATATAGTTGCATTATAGCTGCAAACCGCTAAGAAGTCTGATCAAAACAGGAAACTAGCGGTGTAATCTCACCACTCGGGATAATCTGTAAAGTATTACTAAAATAAGAACTTTTCGGAAATATAACGGCGCGGAGATTAACCCACCCAGAATTGGGTTTCCAGGTTCTCCGGGAAGGATGAATGGAACACTAGTATTCGAGAGATCGGCACCGGTTCCACTGGAAGGAGAAAGTAAGGTAAGCATTTAGGAGATATGGAAGAAAAAAACAGGAATCCTCACCAAGAACCGTCACAGAATGAGCTGGCCTCATTCATATCTAGCCAGATCCCAGAGAACTCGATTCCAGCCTCACTCCAGTTCCGGAAAGCGGCAGTCCACCATTTCTGAGTGTTGTTCTGGAACCAATCCGGAAATACCTATTTTATCGTATCACAAGATGCCAAGTCATTAGCACGGGAGCAATGAAGATAAAAGGCTAACTGAATAATCATTTACGTACTGTGAAGCCAGGCCAAACTTGTCCAACATACTCTGAGCCGTCTGGATTAGTAATGAAAACTCCCCTAAAACATTTTTTATCAGCGCCCTGAACTGGGATTCTCGGAGATCTAGAGCTAAAGCGAGAAGCTGCGAAAGACTTACTTTTCTACTCCACTGGTGTACGGATCATACTGAAAAGTGGAAGTATATCAGTGACAAAAGTATCTCCGCATTTCCATTGCTACAAGCCCCAACAGGAATACGGCGGACAGGATAAGGGCAGCTTACAACGTCAGTCACGTTGACTTGCTTCGGGATCGCCGCGTCGACAATCGGAATGTCTATAAATAAAAGTGCTTGTTAGATTGGTTTCTAGCCTACGACGCCGGAACCACTTGCAATGTTGATTGTTTGTAACCTATCGAAAATTTTCAAACAATCATCAGAAAAAATACAAGATCGCTCTCGTACAAGTTCTTCAATAAAGGCCCTCATCTCATCTCCGGGGAAACTGACTGGATCAGACGTGAAGTCGCGAACAGCGTGGTACAGATCGATGTCGTTCCACATCACTGACGGGTCAGATCGGTCAACGTAAGATACGAATAATGAAAACCACAATGCAAAGCACCTTCTAATGGTATATTGGCTTCTCTCATCTTTGTGACTTGCTCGCGTGTTTCATTGATATTTGCATATCCCCATCTACGAAGGAAGAGTCAGCTGAAGATGTCATAGGAGACTAAATAGTGGTAAAGAATATTAATTCAGTGTACCTGCATAAATGAAACCCGAAGCCCCAGGCCGGCTGCCAGGTCGGGAAGCCGATGAGCTCTCCGTATTGCTCAATAACAGTATTCGGCGAAGGGCCGGATAGGAAATAGAAGTCTAAAACTCCTCCAATCATCCTGTACTCGACCAGAGATACATTTGAGGAGGGAGGTGTGAGAAGAAGGATATCTCCTCCGGCCGCACTGCACGATCAGACGGTTTAAGCATATATTCGCAGGAGATGTTAGATAACTATACCTGAGCAAGAAAACTCCATGCGATTGAGATATTTTCGTAGCTTGGTCAAAGCGGTGCTCAAGATATATAGGATGTGAGCCATATCTGTGAATGAAAAGTTCGCGGGCAGATCAACGAAATTAGGATCTGATCAAACAGACCGCCATCACGTGAACTCGACGCGCACACTCCACCGGGCCCGTCGCCTGGTAGGCGCATGTGGTCATTAGACAGAAAGAGAGTGGAAACTCACATATTCTCGTCAACTGGATCAGCTATGTCCCGAGCCCACATGGTCTGAATAGTGCCTCCATCAGGACCTACGTTCCTTCGGAAACCAGAGCTTGCCACGACCTCTCCTAATCCATAGATGTTTGCATCGAGTGGAAGAGCCGATGTCAGCTACGGTGGGAATTAGGTTTACCTATCCTGGATATCACAGTAGTTTACTTGCCTGAAGATACTGGTCTTCAAAAACAAGGGGGAATCCATCAAGATTCGTGGAATTATCTGCGGCAATAATAGGCCCTGTCGGCACTTTCGGCAGTGATGCAATACGCGTGTCGAAGAGTGGTGCAGCCTTGGGCTGAGAGCGCCGCGTAATCCAAAAAGCAAATGGAGACGGGTCAAAATTGAAGACAAGATCTGAATTCTGTTTGAAGGATGTGGTTGGGGCCGGGGGACGTTCAATCACAGACTGAGGAATCGTGTATTGCTCATCCCCGGTATCAAAGATGTTGACGTGAAGGCTAGATAATTTGGATTTAGGAGTTGTAAACGATAGAATCCGACGGATTTACCGGGTCTTGGTTTCATATGTAACTTGAATCGTCAGATTCGTAATATCGCGTCCGAAGGCATTGCACGAAGGGCCCGACAGGCTTAAACGAGCAGTGAGGCCTGTCTTCGTCTCCTGCAGAGACCCAAGTGTATACCCTTCATAAATTACATTGTTAAACATTCGCACCACATATTGAATTCGAGTCATGTACCAGGGCAGGAAGAGACATTCAACGAATGCAAGCTGTCGTTGCCAGCGAGGAACGTTTCAGGAACAAGCTGAAGCTGGGAAGACGAAGGTTCTCTCGCGACAGCGTTCTTGCAACAAAGGGCTAGGGCCCCAAGTAGCCAGCTAACTCTGCGCATGGTGAAGAGCAGAGGAACGGAGGTGGCAATAATAAAAGTCTACCGCTTTTAAGGTGCGTATTCTTGTAATTGATGTCACACCCGCGTCAGCTGCTCATAAATGCCATGCGCCTTGCGAATCGGGCCTGAATGCCGCTCATCTTTCTGATAGTCACTTACTTGAACGTCATCGCTGTTCTTCAGCTGCGAATGGACTTACGAATCGTGCCACACTTTAATGAAGAAGTTAGAATACCAGAAAACGAAGTGCACAAGCAGATTGTACCAGGATCCTAGGGGGCTTACAAGTATCTTCTACACAAGACCAGCTTATCCCTTTATCGGGTCTTCAACACGTTGCGTGTGCTGTGATGCCCGTGCTCCTCGTATTATGTATTACCTACTATCCCTGGAACACGTTGCCAATCGATTGTCAATTCTTTTTAAAGGTATTCTTGGCTTTGAAGGAGCTATGGGGTGAAAGGACGACAGCTTATTCTCAAAATTAACATAGAAAGTCTTGCCATGTGCTTGACGGATCTCCCGTGGGGCTGAGGAAGCACTCAACCGGCCGTCTAAGCGAAACGCCGTATGAACACCGTCATTGAGGAAAGTACAGTATGAAACGACCTACTAGAGCATCTGTAACACAGCAGAAAAACACATACTACCGTATTAAGCTATGACGTGTATCAAATGTAGTTGAAATGCGAGACCTTTCCAGCAATATGTGCAAAGTTGAAGCTGAAGGTTGGAAGTAACAAACATGTACATCATTTTCGATTTCGGTGTTTTCGCTGTACCCAGGTCAGAATTCTGAATATCCACGTGGGGTTCCCGCGTTGCTTTTCCACGCGGTATTCACGCGTGGTTGGATGGTCACGCCGTCACGCCACGCGTTCGTTCCAGATACGCCAGAACCTAGACACGTGTGGTGCTTTTGTCTTCTTCCAGTACGACTTCTAGCGATTTAACGAATCACTATAGACGCTGGCTTCTCCAAGAGTCCTACTTTTCCCACAACAACTTTTATTCTTGGGCAATAGAAATGCCTACCTATAGCAGGGCCGCTATTGACCAAGAACTAGCGGTTGTAGCTGCTCAATTGGAAGTTATTCAGAGGCAAGAAACGGAGTACCAAATGCCCATAGATGGTATTCAGAAGTTGAAGAATGCGGTATCCGTGGAACGGATGTCGATGAAGGCAAGGAGGATGAACAGAACTTCTTGCTCACGTCTTCATGGAACTCGCGGAATCTTCATTGAGAGAAGAGTCAACATACAATGCCACGCACACTTTCGACTGCCCTTTATTATCTCCCATGTCTGTCAGCGCTGGAGAAACGTTGCTCTCTGCACCCCCTGATTTGGTCCAGCATTCTCTACAACGGTCACCGTACAGTCGACGCTCCCGCGTAGGCTTTCTTGACCCACTCCGGCATCACTCCTATCAATGTCGTTTACAACAACAATTACAAAAGCACCAAATATTTTTCGAAAAGCAACGATAATGGGTAGTCTTTCCAACCATTTACATCATCTGCGATCCTTTAGTATGCGATGCCGAGCTCCTGAAACGATGGAGCGCGTTGTCAAGCTGCTCAATTCTCCTGACCACAATTTCCCGCATCTACAGTCCTTGGCACTCGCTATTACATCTCCCAATCCATCCTTCGCAAGTAGCCCGTGGCTAGCCGAGGATTCTGCGCTCGCTTTGCTGTCTCACACTTCTGAAACCACGGAGAAGACTTTCACAGGTCCATTGGCTCATCTCAGACTGGAACAAATCCCGATGGGTAAATTCCATTATATCTTGTTTCCAACCTTTGCTGTTCTAGAAATTGCGTCACCTGCTGGAGTGACACGGGGACTATCTAGTTGGAGGGCACTATTCAACTTACGAATGTCATCGCTTTGTCAGTTTCTTACCCTTACCCAGACCTGGAGATCTTTGTTCTCCATAATACCGTTCCAATCTTTAACATTATATTGGCGACGAACGGCGATGACGGTTCTCAAAATAGCTCGTCAAGCCA
The DNA here is from genome assembly GCA_036937115.1 of Nidularia sp. FH-822889. Lineage (NCBI taxonomy): Eukaryota > Fungi > Basidiomycota > Agaricomycetes > Agaricales > Nidulariaceae > Nidularia > Nidularia sp. FH-822889. The sequence continues at coordinate 12,744 of JASFDF010000358.1, read as the reverse complement.
TTTCATACCCACTAGTCCAGTGAGGCTTGGACGCCTGAAGCCTATCGACTGGACCTATCCTTATTCAGAAGATGTGTACAGATATTTATCATTCCTCAATGCTCCAGCGCTAAAGAAGCTTGATCCCTGAGTGGAGGAACTTCCGTCCAATCATGTTGACACTGTCCATCCTCTCCTTGGTCCAAACTCATTGGTATGGAGTTCCCGTCGTTGCGAGACCTTAGCCTTCAATGCGCAGGGCAACATACTGCCAAAATGCTGCACAAGATATCCTTTCCAGCTCTGGAGAAATTGGAGATCACTAACTTCGATACGATCGTACCGGGTAATACGGAGAGCAACATCTTGCCTTTGCTACCTGGACTGGAGTCGATTTTCCGAGGTCCTCGACTTCCCTACCTGACTCATCTCACGCTGTCCCACTTCGAAGTATCAACCGAGAACGGACAGGTCAAGGCAGTGTTTGGATACATGCCGCTCCTCACTTCTTAATCTTTCGATGGGTGTAAGGGGGTGGGAAGATTGATGGAGGGCCTGCAATCAGAGCTAGTCGGGACCATTAAAGGAAGGGAGGGGAGTACAAAGACGCGACGTAGGATAAAGGTCTGTCCAAGGCTGGAGGCGTTGTCCTTTTGGGGTTGCAAGGACGTGGACTTTGCCTGCATACTCAAGGCCGTGATAGCCTAGAATAGGAAAATGGAAGGCGAGGGTGAAGGGGCGAACTCTAAGCAGAACGGCAGCGATAACGAACCCGATGGAGAAAGCGGGAGCGTCACGAGGAGTAGACAATCCGGAAATGAAGGAGACAAGAAAGCAGAGCCAGCCGTGGTTGAATGGTCCATAAAACTCCTGCGAAGGCTTCGACGTCAGCGACTGACCTCCACTGCTGATGGGGGTATGGGGCACGACGCCTATGCGCTGTCGGCCAGTATCATGTCGATCATGATTGCCATGCAGGAGGCCTTCCAGCCTGCCCGCATCATTTTTATGTGGTTCAAAGATTGCCCGCTCGTCGGAAAGTCCGAGGCCCACTCTCTGAAGGATTTTGGCGTTGTAGACATCGTTTGTCGTGGGATGGAGTAAGTTAAATTTTACTATTGGAGGACGCTAGGAGCACGCCATAAAGGGTCTGGAGTCTGGACGGCACTGAACCTATCAGATACGCTGGTTTGGTACCGAACTCTATTTATGTATGGTTCTCTGCCATTTAAATGGTTAGGACGAAACGTTGTTGATGCTAATTTTTTATGGCCGACAATTCAATCCCGGAGAGGTTGAGGGGCGCTCGACACGGAAATAATAAATATTTTGACGGCGACGATATGCGTATGCGCCCCGTGCCAATCCGTGCGTATGCTGTCTGTTGTCAAGCTCTAATGAACATTCATCATTCATAACTCTCTTGCCTTCTTTTATAAATTCAAACAGGTGCGAATCAGCCGTTGATTTATTCCTGTTTCCGATACGAAATGATATAAATACAACTAACGTATCTATGTAAACATTTCGATTTGGGGATCAAGCCATTTCAGGCTGAGTTCCCAGACGCTCCCTCTCTCCGTGTGCAACCGCTGAATTTTTTAGCGCCATGATTAACCTTGTCTTCCGACCTGGATGAGGGCGAAGACTCACCTCAGCAGGAATATCTGTGCTAATCAGGGCATTGAGGACGGCCTAGGGGCTCGAATCAGATCTAGTACGTTTGCTAGACATATAGAAGTTCTTACCTGACCAGTCCACCTCTCTACATTAGCTACCTGTTCGGGTGTAATAAAATCCTGGGAGGTCCTGGATGCGAACAACATTTGAGCCGCTGCCACCCTAATTCCAGACGTTGAGGCCGCAACTGTAGGCAACTCTGACTGGGTGGCAGGTGACGACTGCGCAACCGTCGGACTGACCGGGCCAGCCGTGAGGGGTGGAGGCTGAATTTTACCAGAACTAGAACGGACACCCCAGCATGCCGCAAGATGATACAAATGGAATGTCTCCATCTACGCCATGTGATCGTAAGCATATACGCACTTCCATTAATAATACAGTGTCTCTGACCTCGAGCGTAGCTAGGTCCTTCGTTGTGGCTAGCAAATGCTTGATCAGGCCCTCATTGTAATCGGGGAACGAAGTCTGCCTCCCCTGCGAGGAGTAGAAGCTTGAAAAGTCGGTCATGCCCGTAATTATCTTCATTAGCACATAAGCACGCAACTTACCTATCTGCAGACGCGTTGATGGTATCCGCAAGGATGGGTGCCGTCCAATCGACTGGCTTAGCAGCTTCAAGAGCCAGACGAACCTATATCGGGAGTCATCTGTACCGCACAGATGAAACTACGGTGCATGTGGCCACATACCGCTTGGTGAAGATCTCCGTCAGCATTAACCTATGTGTATGCTTCAACTGCTGTATCCGGAAAACTGCATCCAAATCTTACGGGCTTGCTAATTCGATACGCAGGTTCTTCACAATTCTCCGGATTAGCATAATCGAAGTCAACATTGCGGTTGACGGCGACGCTGGCTTTGGGAACGACAACAGTGCCCACAGGTGCGTCAATTAGACCTCCACAAGATCCGAGTCTGAGAATAACAATCGATCAGCCTCAAGCCCCCCGTCTGGAAGGGAATGTGGGGACCTCACGGCAACCATGTCCCCACTCAAACACTCGCGCACTTCCCGGACGAAGAAATCCATGTTAGGGCTCCCCATTCCGATGCTAACGATCGATACGGGAACACCCTTATAACGACCTGTGATCGTCAAGAAGCCTCGCTCCGATTCCAGTACGAATGGTATCGGTTTAGCATCCAGAAATGTGGCAATTCCTTTGGCTCTGGAAGGCGATCCGACCGTCACCTGGGGAGAGGCTTTTGGTCAGCGGGTACATGCTATCCAGTGAACTGAGATGTTCACGATTCTATTAGCTACTTCTCCGGCGCGTAAACCAAGGTGATAAACACGCTGGTCCGCTGTCCGAGGGAAGTCTAGTGAAAGTTGTGAGCAAACATGGGAGTGAAGGTGAGTATTCTCAACTTACTGGCATCTGTGAGGGTATCTTTCATTCTAATCTATGGTATATTAGCTAAGAATTACTACTGTATGAAGCAGCAGGAAGCAGAAGGAGTACGGATGAATTCGAATCGAAGCGTTCCGTTGGCCCACGATCACATCGATCGCAATCGATCCGGTGTGACAAGATAGGCTAAATGTGTGACACAACGCGCGAACTTAATTTTAACGCCTCTCAATAACCTCTTGAAATTCAATGTCCAACATATTAAATATTCACCAGTATGCTTTTCGTCTGTATCGACGCTTCTCCCATACGCCATCAGCGTCTCCATATTCTCGTAACCCATCTCATCCATCACTAAATTGGCCGCTCGTCGACCATATACTTCTATGTAACCTGTTGACCTGAGGCACCCGACAAATTTTACAACGTTCAGCGACAACGAAAACAGGCATTTGTCGCCTCCGAAAGGTACGTACAGCCAGGGCAGCGACTTCATTGGATCGACAAAGAAGCCACCCTCGATCACATTCTGCTAACCGCCATCATTTGACATTAGGGAGGGTCTGTGAGAAAGTGTACTGAAGGATTTACTCGGCGCTCATTCCACACCAGAAAGTCAAAGCCAGATGAAGTGATCTGCTGATACGCGTCATTCCCTGTCAGGCTCTATTTACTTGATTCAGCGATTCTGGGAAGGTTTTGTACTGGTTGCGTTACCCCAAGCTTCCCCACCCATCCCCACCTATACTTGTTCAAGAGTTGCTGTCATTCAAATCAGCTGGTCGTATCGTGTTATTGTCCTCCAAGGAGACACAGACCGCTTCTTTGACATGGTCCTTGTGGTCTCTCCTGTTCCCTAACGATATCCTGCAACCTCGACGGCTTCATCTTGTTTCGGCTTCTGTTCTATTATAACGAAAGGGTTGGAAATGTACCGAATTCAACGGAAAACGGGCAAAAATTCGACAACAGCATGCGCTTCCGACCAACAACTCCATATGCGCATAACCGTTATGCGCGCTTTGAACTTTCTACAAAGGAAGGTGCGACAGCGACTCAGTCCATCTGCACGGGCGCGTCCACACTTGTAACGAGGAGCGTAGGAAGTTGCGAATTTCGTTTCTTTAACTAATGTTCGGTCTCCTCGCGGCTCTCGCCCTACTTGTGCTCCCGCCCGACGTGTTCCAAATATACCTCGACCGACGCCGGCATATCCAGACATGCCCGGTTGCCAAGTTATGATCTGAACTTTCGATCGTATCAAATTCTTTGCCCTTTTGCTGTTTACTTCACAGGCTTCCGCTCTGCCTCTTCTGATATATATTTTTTTTTGGAATCTTGAGAGAAGCTGTTAACGTTTGCTCGGGTTTCAAGAATAGTCTTTTGTCTTGTCACCATCAAGCTGGCAGCTAACACAAAGCCATGGCTGGAAGATAACCCATATCGCGTCAAATTCTCGCCTATCAACCCAATCTTGACCTTGACCGAGAGCCCCATGACCGCAGCCGTATACGTGTTGCACTGCGACGCGCTTTCGTGATAGACTTTCGCGCTAACGGAGGGAATAGTAACGCCTTCAGAAGGCAAACGACCATTCACCCAGCTGGAGGAATCCCCCAAATCATGATCTCGAGGGCGGCGCCACACGGGAATGAAGAGCTGTCCGCCACTTTGTGAACCGCTGCTGTTCCGCCCTCTAATGGGCTTAGTTCCGCACCCCCGATACAGGCTCTGTTGGTGACGCAGTACGCATCAGTGGATCCTGGGGCCTGTACACTTGAAGCTATGAAGTCATGCTATTGGCGGGTGCGATACACACGTGCGATATTCTATACCTATCGGATCTTCTTCATGGCGAGGTTAAAATTCTACTTCCAATTATTTACTAAGAGCGGTGTTATGAGTCATTCTTTTTCTTACTTCTACACGGAGAGCATTAATGTCTCCCTTTTTTCTGGCCCTGATGAGCACTGACGTGAAGACTTTGATCGACTCATGTAATTGGACCACACGAAATGCTTAACGATTGCTACGAGGATCTCTTACGACACTAGATTGATGCCATCTCTTGGTTCTCTTCCGGTCTTCATCTTACGTTGCCTTCAGGCCTCGCTTGTGTGTATGTTCGCGAAACAAATTACTATTCTCAAGCGAACGGTCACTCGAGGCTTATCGCGGACTGCAAAATCCTATCATCTCAGCACTCCTTGATCTCTGGAGAATTTGCAAGCGTACTCTTCTCCCAGGACCTACTGAGCTCATAGAAATCGAGAATCTACTTGGTAAGCCGTACTATTCGGGGCCGTATCTACCATCTGCACAGCCTGCTAGGAGCCTAGAATTCTAGGTAGGCTTTTCTGCACTGAACCCGTCCGCGCTAAAGATTTGATTAGTACATGCAAATGGTTGTCCACAACCGTGTTAGTACTTATAGCTCTCTTTAGCTCGTCCTCCGTGGTCACTTTGACAGCAAATTCGTGGCCACTGTATATTTTCAGTGCACCTGAGCCTTGGCCCTGGGTCAGGGCTCATTTACATCCGAGTTTCTCCAGATCTACCGTTGAACTGTGAATCGGGATATCTGTGGATTGGCTTCTAAGATGGGCGTGGGAAGCAGGGTTAAAGACACTTTCGGTCCCAGCGCTGACTTTCGCGCCTGCTGAAGAATTCTACTCAGAAAGTCCGCCAGCGCCAGCGGCTTGTTGTGGATTGTAATGTCGCTAGCTGTAGGCCGTTGGCGTGTTCTGCGCGCCCTTGCTAGCCGAGGAAGTAACTCAGGTAAGCAGAGTCGAGCAGCCAGCTACTCGTCCTACCTTTGCGACGGCGCCACAAGATCTGGGAACCGCCGTCGAGGGCACTGCACTTCTTGAAACATCACGAGGATTCCTGATTCCACCCTTTGGGGTTTTGTGCGCTTGTGGATGGCGTTTCTCTTTTTGTTCGGACCTAACCGAAAGAGGAATCCTAAGTTCCGGGTCAAGTGGTACAAGATATCCGAATAGGTAAAGTGTTAGACCTGAAGAACACGAAAATTCTCGGAAAAGATTCGAGGACCAGAAATCCGCTGACCGTGCGGTGCCTGTGAACCAGCGTTGCAGTTGCAAGGGTTGATCAAGCGGTGACATGAGCTCCGCGAACCCAGATTCGCTGTGACGATCAATTGGACGTCTACCATAACACACCTTCCTGGGATTATACGTCAACATAGGCTAACGCCAGCTCTTTCGTTCACAAAAACCTGGCAGACGCAAGCCAGGCCAGAGCGAACAGCAGCAGGAGTTTCGACGACAAACTTCTGCTTGTATCCGTGTCACGTCGTTCCGCCCGTCAGCCTCCACCGATCTATCTGAGACCTCGCGCCCGTGCCGATCATCCCGCAACCTACCATCGACCGCTGCTCTCCTCCTGTTCCCCCTACTCTCGTCGTCCTCGACTCTCTCTGCTCTCCAAGAGGATAGCATTGGATTTTATGCAACCGGCGTCAATGCAGATGAACCAGTTTAACCTCGACTATCCCTCGCCGCCGCCACCACCACCCCAAAGCCTGACGTCTGACAACACTCGCAGTTACAACATGGCATTCAAGAGCGAAAAGCAAGACGAGCAGGCGTCCCCCGGATCGGAGGATGGGTCTTATTCTCTCTATGGAGAAGGACACAAAAGTGAGACAGATCTCGAAGGCAAGGAGATATCTGCCATTGAGAAGTGAAACGTTGACGAAGTTTCTACAGACG
>JASFDF010000357.1:6990-19019 GCA_036937115.1 Nidularia sp. FH-822889 | reverse complement strand
TGTAAGCTGATCCAAGTACCATGATAAAGGAACCGGAAATGCTCACTGTCCCCTCCGTACTAGGGCCTGTTCACAGTCTAGATTGGTGTAAAACGCCTGCACTTGGGCAGTCGCGTCCACGATCAGCTTTTCGTCTGGGAATAGCCTCATTCACAGATAATTATCAGAATCAGATCGCAGTGGTTGGTCTGCAGGACGAGCGTGTTCTGGTGGAGGACGACTACACCGATTATCCTGACTTCGTGACTCTTTGCGATGCGTACCACGGATATCCAGCAACCAGTCTTCAGTGGCAACCTGCATCGGCTCTAACTCACCCTTGGTCTCAGAAGTCGCCGAATACCGAGCTACTGGCCACCACTGGAGACGCGTTGAGGGTATGGGAGTACAGCAGTGATGGGCCAGCGTCTGTGTCGAGTTATGTGGGCCGACAAGCAAGTAACGCGGGAGGACATAGCCTTACAATGAAAACTGCGCTATCAGGTGTATGTCTTCAATCACCCCTATCCTATATTTTCACCTGAATTATGTCGCATGCCTCCTAGCAATCCAAGGTCCAGAGTCAGTCTACGGGAGCTCCATTGACTAATTTCTCATGGAATGAGAAGGCTCCCAGCTTGATAGTTACATCCTCAATCGATACGACATGCACAGTCTGGAACATCGACACTGCGACAGCTATTACCCAACTCATCGCTCATGATCGAGAGGTGTATGACGTTGCATGGCTTCCTGGATCTACTGATATCTTCGTTTCCGTCGGTGCCGATGGTAGTCTGCGCGCCTTTGACCTTCGCAGTCTAGAACACTCCACTATCTTGTACGAAACCCCCGCTCCCAAGAATGTTCCGCCCCCTTCCGCCTCACCCTCAGCATCTGCACGGCCGCCTACCTCCCCGTTGCTAAGAATTGCCTTTAATCCTTCCGATTCCAACTATATGTCTACTTTCCACATGGATGGCTCAGAAGTTCAGATTCTAGATATGCGAAGTCCAGGACAGCCAGTGATGGAGCTTAGAGCTCACCAAGGCCCAATTAATGCGCTCGGTTGGGGTTCCTCTGCGGAGCATCCCCTGCTAGCTACAGCGGGTAAGTCTTCACACTGCTTTTTGTACTGAAAACTAGCTAATACATCGGCAGGTGATGACTGCCAGGTGTTGTTATGGGACCTTGCAAACTACACCCAAGGAGCGGCGTCACCACGTAGTGCAGGATCACGATTGAATTCTCCTAGGCCAGATGCAAAGAAGAAAGTCGTCACGGATCCTGTCATGGCATACACCGCACCAAGTCAGATCACGAATCTCGCATGGTCACCGCTAATACAAGGCCTGACGATGAACACCGGACATTCAACTGCGACAGGAGAGTGGTTGGCCATTGCTTCTGGCAAAACAGTCAAAGCTTTGAAAGTATAGACATTTCTCCTTTGTCATGCTGGCATTTCCCAACTTTCCTGGACAATCATTGCTCGATGCACTCCAAATTGACCGTGTACATGACTTAAACATTTGCGGAATTGTACCCTATGGTAAACATGAGGGTAAATGACTTGCCCAGTACTCGATGTGTGATTTTATTGTAACATCACCGGCGACCGCTAGAAATCCTTCTTGCTATTTTTTCTACTCTGACTTTCTAAGATGGCTTGGTTAATTTTCCTTGCTGAATGGATTAATAGAACTGTATATAAATATCAGCAGCTGCTGCAAAAGCATGTTCCAGAAATCCTACCATGAGGAGCAATCATCCATAAGCCGTTTAAGCCAGCAAAATATACCCAGAAATAGAGGAATTCTGGTCGACTCGCAGGTGCCCCCTCCAAGAGAGTAGTGGCATAGTATAGCATGTTGCCGTATATATGACCTAAACTAACCAAAGCAGTCAGAACATATCGAGATGGATATCCATAAGCAGTCCCCCAGGCAATGTAAAAGCAGAGGGGACCCCATATCCACTGTATTGGCATCGTAATTCGACATCAGCAAAAATTATATCCCGGTGAAGTACATGTTCTTACCGCAGTTACAGATTCCATTGCTACCAAGAGAGGTTCAGAAATGAGGTAGCGAGAATCTGCTTTAGCATATTCCTTCCATTCTTGAGACAACAAGTCGGTATCGCTAACTATCGTGGCGTGCTGGCGCGCAAAATGCCCTATGCAGTGGTGCGTGTTAAATCTTTTGTAATATTTGCGGTTGGCTGTTTTTATGCATACCTTCGAAGATCAGATGTATGCATCCACCTACCATAAGTTATAACAATGAGCTTGGCACATCATCGAGAAAGGACTGATATTATACATACATGTAACAAACCAGATTGCTGTCAATTTCTCGACAACCGTAAGTTTTCGTGCCGTAGAAAGCCACACATATGTTGTCAATGTGGTGACGAAAAGCGCTAACAGCCATGCACCAATAAGAGTCTCAATTGTGTATGTGTTTGGTTGGTAGCCATTAAGCTCCAAATTCACAGGATAGTAGGGGTGAGCTGGCGCTGCTGACATCCTATAAGAAAATGGGTGAAAGTTGAAGAGTAGTTAGATGAACGAAATAGAGTATACTTACATATAACTTTCAAAACGAGCTCAGAGTTTTCAAGTTTCAACGAACGTTGAACGCTGACGATCAATGGGAAATTGATGGCGTCAAATTTAGACTCCCTTCCGCGTCCGCCGAAAGCAATTCAATCACAGCAGTTTACACTCTGCATATGTACCATACTTACTTCACGCAATAGTGCTCATGGTTTGGATCGTCAAGGGTTGAATTCTCTGAAATACCACGACCATCATTAATATTAATTAACCAAGGCAGATACGGGTAATAGATGCAAAGATATGATCTTATATGACGCTTAAAGAAGCATACCGCTATGAATGTCAAAGTGAGTCCATAGAATTGACAGAGTAGAGGAAACAGGAGGCTTACACAATGCCTGCTGTCTGGAGGGTAGACAGGAATCCGCAAATCATCGCGGACAACGCGATACGAGCGATGATCTTGCCCTTGGAAGGGGCGAGAGCGCCTAGCACACCGATTTGAATGCCCAAGGAACCGAGGTTAGCAAACCCGCAAAGCCCGTAGGAGGCAATGGTAAAGGCGCGGAAGGTGAGAGGGTTCTCAGTCGCTTGGAGGCTGGTAAGCTCGAGGTAGGCGGAGAATTCGTTGGCAACGAGCTTAGTGGCAAAGAGCTGCGAGACGCGGAGGATCTCATGGCGAGGGACACCGAGGAAGAAGGTGACCGGGTAAAAGATGTAACCAATGATAAGCTGAAGGGTCAGCGCATGAATACCGAAGCCACGTCCAATCCATGTGAGAAGCCCATTGATCCTGTGGCAAGTCAGATACAATCGGCAGTATTTCAGAAGCTCAAGAACTTACATAGCAACAAGAGACAGCACGGTAAGCACGTTGGTGCTAGAAAAACGCAGTTGTCAGTTCCATGCTCTCACTGGTATGAAAGGATCTTACAGAATCTGTCCAGCAACAATAAGACCGAAGAGAGCACCTTGGCTGAAAGCGTGGAGAGCGTTGGCCTGCAGAAGTGTTTAGAATAAAGTGATATGAATTAGACGAGGGAAACTAACAGGTTTTTCACCATGCCCTTCACCGCGATCAACGGTAACGCGTCCGCGGGTGACGGGCTCCTCTGTCTCGGGTATGCGCATCTTGCTAATGGACATGGAAGCAGGAATGCTCATGACGGAAGACGTGACGAGGGTAGAAGCTGGGACTCCCAAGTTGATATAAGCAGCGAGTACAGATCCAGCGATGGTGGAGAATCCAGAAGTCATGGTCAAATCTAGAGGAGATCCGTTACTATGTAGATAGTATCTGAAGGTGAGTAGTACAAACGAATTTCGGACTTGGTCATGACTATGATTCGAATTGTTAGCTGCCAGACCGCAAAAAAGTAGATGGAATGCACTAACGATCGACGTAGGGCCTAACAAGGCAAGCAGACTCTCCCTGACCAATCCAAGGCGATGCAGCAGCGACAACAGCCTCAGCACCGGAAACATTCATGAGCTTGAAGAAGAACCATGCGCTGTATTTTGCGTTAAATTTCGTCAACAGCCATGATGAAGTGAAACCACGTACAAGTTCTTGATTACCCATTGCATGACGCCAAGGTAGTACATCATTTGCACGAAAGCAATGAAGAAGATGATAGAACCCAGCTAAAAAGTAACACAGATAAGTATCATGGATGCAGTAGAAAGAGGTATTTTCATACAGTATTAACGAAGAACCAATGCTTGGCGGTGGTCTCTGCATCGAAAAAGAATCCAGAACCAGCGTTTGCTTGCGAGAGGAAATCGCTAGCCAAGGTAGCGATCCAGTTGAAGATCGAAAATCCGGCGCCTGTCTTCAACACGAACAGGGCAATCACTTGTTGGAGGAAGAGCCCGACAATGACAGTGGGCCTGAAAACTAATTTAGAACATCATGTTAGTCACACGACAGTATAGCGCACCAGGGGATTTGAGAACGATTGGACGAAGTAATCCAGAAACCGAGTTGGAAGATGAAAAGGCCAAGAACGTTGATCGCGCGGTCGCCATAAGTCGCTCCCTGCAAACAAATTAATCATCCACCTTCAGCGTAGAAAAGCAGTAAAATTGAACATACAGCCTCCAGCTTAAATCCAAACGCTGAACCAAAGACAATTCCAAGCAAGCACAACCAACCGATAGCCAGTCTGACTCTGTACGACAAGGCGAACCATGGGCGGGAAACGAGGGGTTCCCAGACAGCTTCAACAGGTCGTGTGACCACCGAGTTAGGGATGAAGCGGAAGGCAATAATCCTGGAAAATTGGATACATGAGTAAAACAGTTAAGAGTAGATACAGTAGAAATAATGCACAAGATGAATGCCCAAGCGAACAGAGTTTGGACGATCCTGTAATAATATGGCTTGATGTCAATAAGTTGCGAAGGTCTAGTAAAATTACAACTCACCAGCGATGCCTCGTCGCCTTCAAAACCGTTGCGCTGACCCACCACCCAAGAATAACAAATGCCACCGCAGCCAAAATGAAGGGGCGGTATTTGGACCAGATGGCACGGTTTCTCTCTTTCTGAGCTTCGTGGTCAACATCGGCTGAGTCCTTCGCGAGAAGGACCTCGGGCTCGGGCTCGGAAGCAGGGACCTTTTCCTTGGTGAAGGATTCCGTGGAACGAGACCGAGTGCGAGCGGCCTCGTTGGAAACGACGGAGACAAGGGGAGGCTGGGTGGACGCCATTGGAAGGTCTCAGTCGTGGACAGGAATCCTCGAGGAAGAGAGGTAGGCGGGAGCGGAGACGGGATCTGCTAGAGGACGATTAGTTGAGCTTGTGGTATAAAAACAGACTTCCCCGAATGATAAGATGGCGGATGCCATGTGCTCCCTCCCTGGGCGCAACTCCATCATTTTTTAGTTTTGAAAATAGACAGACGATAAGAAGCACAAGGAAATCAAATTGCTGATGCGTTATTCAGTATGATACTCTATGATTACTCGGATGATACTCAATGATACGTCCGTGGAGTATCCCATATAGTTCATGGAGCTTTACGATCTATGTCGGCTCTTCATCATACCGACCAGTACGCCCACCGCAAACACACACCCTCCGCTGGAAGCCGAGTCCAACGGCGTCGAACGCACCTCCATTGACAGTGCCACGCTCGTCAGCCAGGCAGTGTTCGGTATCGGGGGCAGATACGGGGGGATAAGCATCGCCAGATTTCCACTACTGTGTGAATGGCATACCACCTACAGAATGCAGTACGTTATCATGCACATGAATTCTCTGAAGCACCACCGCATGGAGCAGAGGGGGTGATGGCACGCGTACCTTGCCCCCGTGTAACATGGATGCTAGATACGGAACTGCGAGGCGGGCCAAGGGATTGTTGATCTTCGTGAATCGTCGCTGCTATCAGAGGCGCTCGAGTGCGCTCAACGATAGCTCAACAGATTAGACTGGGTGAATGGATTAAGTTTACAATTTTTCGGACCTTTTCTTTACTTACCGGCGGCATCTTACATCGAGCGACAGGGCTGCTGCCAAGACAGGGCTGTTCTGGGATCACCCCTATTGGCCAGCTTCTGGCACCAGCCACCACAGTGACCGCACAACTTCTGCACATATGGATGCCCATGCTAACCAAATGGTTCAAGTTCATGTGCGCATACCATACAGTGGCTAGATCTCAGCCGGCCATTAAAAGAGTCCCTTCAACACATACATTTCCGCAGGAAATGATTAATATCAATCGCAGTTTGCAACGTTTCGATTTCCCTGCTATCTAATCAGGAATTGTAAAATGCCTCCAGTCGCTGTACATCAAGCTCAAAATCAATTATCGGATAACTACAGACACCATGTGGGTCCTGTTGTTGCGCCTGCTCGCGCTCTTATGGTTACGTGCAAATACACTAATGGGGAGGTACTCAACAGTGAGCACTCAGGTAAAAGCTTTCGCACCAGTATGTACTTATTGTAACGTCCGGGATCTATTCTCTTCGGGACCCGTTCAGGGCTCGTTCACTATCGCCGGAGTCAGTTTGTACTGCACACTGCTGCACACGAGCAAAAATAAATTTCATTGCCGAGAAATCGAACTTGAATACATAAGATGGTTGCTACTGCAGCTCGTGCTTTCATGTAGATCAAAATAGGAAGGCTTGAAAAGATCGCGTAATGTCTGGAGATGTCCATACTATCAAGTATTTAGACTTTCCGAGTTGAGCTCTAAGCTACTCGTCTTCGAGTCCTAATATACACTTGCGAACTAGGATTCAAATTACTATAGTACGCAGTAAGAATAGAGAGTAATGCATACATGCCGAAACTTGTCCCCGAAAAAAAAAACAGAAATTAATGTACATGCATACAGTACATCCGTGAAAAGTAAAATTGGCTAGTCATGTGTATATGCCGAGAGTCATCGTCCTTTGACAGGCGTGGCAGCTGAAGGGTGTTTTAAGCGAAGTTGTCCCTGTACGCACAAACACATGGAGGGTAAGGCTACATCCACGGTCACGATGAACGGTGGAGAATGGACGTGAACCAGCGGAGAGAGAACGGTCCCTGCTGGCGTGTTTGATGCAAACATCCTTCCTCATTGCAATCGTTCCTCAATGAGTTTGGCAATCGTTGCAGCGTGGACTGGAATAAATGTCCCATGGAAACCCTCCGGATATCCAATGGGCGGCTCGTTTGGATGAGTAAAGTATCTGTAGGTAACAGCAAGACGAGTTAGTTGAATCATTGGCAGATATGTACTTAAGACGTAAGACGTACGTGTCGTTCCATACAGTGAAATGCCTCATTCCAAGGGCCCTTGTTGTCCATTCATAGTCATGTGCAAATCCACCTGGATAATATATTTCAATCACCGTCGAGACTCGATTCGGGTTCATGAAAACCAGATGCGTGAGGCCGTTTCCGTGTACACCAAGAAGAATCTACGGATCCACTGTTTATAAGTGATGCCAAAATAGAAGGTGGAAATCACGCTGCTTACTGTGGACTTCGCCACCAGTTTGATTTGATCATCCTTGCTGAGGGTCTCTGGCTGCACGATGTTCAGTTCCCAATCCTTACCCTCCTCTGTCCGTTTTCTCCTAACCAGTTCTTGAAGCGCTGCAACAAGCGCATCGTGATCTTCTGGAACCAGATGTCGACGTACTTCTTGTCGACTTATATATGTAATGACGGCCTTGTCTGGCAGTGGTAATAGGGATTGAGGATCGATTTCGGTATCCAGGTCGTCCAGTTGCTTCTTGGTGATTTTGGTCTCTCCTTGACTGCCTGAAAGACCGGTCTCTTTCGCTCCAACGAACCTCCAGACAGCCTCGCGTACGCCCGCCCACCAATGGCCATTCAAGTCAATTCCGCCTTTCTTTACCATGTACTCCCAAGCTTCAGATGCAGTTCGTTGTGTGCGACTTCCACAGGACTCTCCTCGATGTGCCGCGCTCCGATCTGCAAGTAGAGCAAGGGGAAAATGCCACGCTCTACCTGAGTGGTCAGTATACTCCTGCAGATCACGAGAATGCTGAGCTGATTCTGGACTAGGTCTGTGTGGGGGTGCTGTCGAGTCTACGCGGTCGGCCCAATCTACTGCAACTTCTACATCGAGAGACGGAAAGGCAGCTCGAAGGACGAAGCTGTTGAAGCCCGGTTTGTCTCTCCATCCGTCCGCATTGGCGTGCATGAAGATGGCTCGAGTAAAGGAAAAGGTTTCGGATCTCTGTGGGTTGTAGGATGGTGCTAGTGGGGGAAAGGGGCGCACTGTGTCGGTCTCAGCAATCAGACCCGATGAAGGGTTGAATGCGCCATACATAAAGGCCCATGATCCAAGCAAGAGCTCGGCAACAAAGTGGAAGTAATGGTCAAGGAACTGTGATGGATCGTTGACCAGCATCTGAAGTTACGTTCATTATGAGTTTAATGAAGTAAATGTCGACACGTTGGAGCGAATAATACGCACCGTGGTTCCTTCAACCGTTCGTACTCGGTTCCTCTCTCCATTCACTACGTCGCCACTCCACCTTGTTCTCGCTTCTTCAGGGTCGATGAAATCCATGTCTTGTTTGGTTGGCTCGCGAAGGGCGATGTTCTCTGGTGTGTTGGCGGCAGGGAGACCAGTGCTGGTCATTAGGCGTATTTCCGGGAAGGTCGAAGGATCTAGGTTGGACGACAGCAGGAAAAGCGTTCCGTTCGCCATGTAGAGATTGCGGAAGAGAGTCCATCCTGGGGCGTGGGCAATGATAGATGTTTCCGGGAGGTCGCGTTGAAGGCCGAGGTCGAGGTTTTGTTTCACAATAGATGGATTGGGGAGCGGCTGGATATGTGGGGAGGAGTAAAGGGAATCAGATAGGTTGGGATGGACGACGATGGATGGAATGCCGCGGATGCCATTGCTTAGGATGGCAGTGAGGATGTATACGCAGGAGGCTCCGATGAGGACTAGCACGCCATCTCTCCGGGTTAGAGACTGGCCTAAAGCCATGTCGAACGTAGCAGGATTCTGCTTAGGAGCCGGTAGGGATGATAAGGAGTGTTCGTTGAAAGCTCGCTTGAGTTAACGAGCGAATTGGAAATGAATGAAGTTAAATAGAGGCTGTCAAGAAGAAAGAGTGGGCCAGATCATAATAATGGGGCACAAAGGGGTCAATGTGCTGCCGTCGTTATAAGTATAAGGCCCGGGAAATACCTTTCAATTTGTTTTACTTTGATTACCGGCCCTGGCGCGTCCTGCACGTGATCGTTGACACCTTCTTGAACCGCACTGGGGCTATAATTGACTTCCAGTCTGCACAACCTGCATATTCACCTCACGACGTCGATGATCCACCTACTCATCCTAGCACTATTCTCTCTGTGTGCCTCCTTCGCACTTACTTCTCATTCTGCAACTCCGCGCCCCCTTGTTCTCTGGCATGGTTTAGGTTAGCATGTCACCTTCTGTTTACGCTTCCTTCCTCAATCAGCGCAGGAGACTCCCATTCGTCTCCCGGAATCCTCGAATTCATCGAGATGATCAAAGAACTCCATCCTGGAATATTTGTCCATTCTGTTTACATCGAGGAAGACTTGGACGCAGACAGACGTGCCGGCTTCGTATGTGTCTGTCTTCTCTGCTCATCTACTGCTAGTTCAGGATCTACTTGTCATGCAGTATGGAAACGTTAATGCACAGGTATCACTTGTGGCAGACCAACTTTCTGCCGTTCCAGAGCTCGAAAATGGATTTGATGCTATAGGCTTCTCCCAAGGTAGGCCGCCATGTATTGATTTCAGTGTTTAATATTTCACATCCATACTATCACATCCTTGCAGGTGGCCAATTTCTTCGTGCCTATGTCGAGAGATACAACTCGCCACCCATTCACAATCTCATTACTTTTGGGTCCCAGCACATGGGCATATCCGACATTCCACTCTGCAAGTCATACGACTTCCTGTGCCAGGTCGCCCGTCGTGCCGCCAAGAGTGCCGTCTATGGCGTATGGGCCCAGGAAAATCTAATCCAGGTTTTTACTTCTACTTTTCTTGTTTTCCTACAGCTAATAGAAGAATGCAGGCCCAATACTTCCGCGACCCCACCAACCTAGAAACATATCTCACCGCGAACCATTTCCTGACGGACATCAACAACGAGATTCCAGAAACGCGCAACCAGACTTATTCTAAGAACCTTGCCTCACTGAATAAACTTGTTCTTGTTATATTCACTGAAGATAAAACAGTCGTCCCGAAGGAAAGCGCATGGTTCGGCTCGGAATCCGTAGAGGAGGACTCTTTGGATGTAGGTGGGGAAGGGCAGGTGATATTACAGGCTAAAAGCACCATCATTCCAATGCGCCGCCAGCCGCTGTACATGGAGGACTGGATTGGTTTGCGCGCGCTGGACAAGAAGGGAGCGGTGGCATTTGAGGTGTGTGTTGGAGAGCATATGCAATTGAGCGGCTGCTGGGAAGATATAGTTAGTAAGTATGCCGGTGATGTACAGTAGCTAATGAATTAAATGGTCTTGGGGAATATGAGCGTCGTGGTAGTACAACAGTACAGAATCCTTGGTCCTCAACTTAATGCGTGGGCCACTGCACTGGCCTATTGTTTGTCACGTGTTCGCCTCGTTGCTCTAACCCTAACATGTAATACTTCGCTCTTGTCATTATTCCTACAAGTAGTCTGAATTGACTCGCAGTTTTCTGCAGTCGAGTCGACTATAAATTCGCGTCTTGTGGCGGGAGGAGGTCCGCATTTACCACAAAAGGGCCCTCCATGAACGACATGGCCAATGCTGACGTCTACACGTCTTCCGTTCCCCGCCTCAGACTATCCAGGCACTCGCCATCCGATGTCTATGACAATGCTTCTGCTTCCTCCTCTTCCCAGGCGGGGCCTTCGCGTCTCCCAGATGTTACCCAGCTCGTCGACCTCAACTTCAGCGATCTCAACACAGACTCGCAACATAATCACGACGAGGAGGACGACCAACAACCTACGCCCAAAACGACTACACTGCCCCCTGTAGCCAGCTCCTCACCCGCAGACACGCCTGCGGCCCGTTTACGCGCCTTGTTATCTCGTGTTCCGACCTCCAAGTCTCCTGCAACGCCAATGCCACGCCTGCATTCTCCCTCCGAGCTCGAGTCCGATTTCGAGCCTCCTGAATCCACCTCTGCAACACCCAGTATGGCCCGGGAGAGTCTCAAGGATATCTTCTCGCGTGCACTGCGCGACCCAGGCGATACGCCACAAAAGGGTGGGAAGAGACGGAATAGCATTGATGTCAGTGAAGTGGACGCAAGTCCTAGAGTTCAGAAGGAGAGGTCGAGCATCAAGGGAAAGCGCAAGAGCCTTAGCGATGAGGAGGTCGAGAATCCCCCCAGTGCGTCCACCCTTCCCTTCATTATACCTCACAATTAGAGCAGTCATTTGCTATTAAGAATTCTCGCAACGGTCAACTACTTCATTCAAGTTATCATCGCAGCCTATTACATTAGATATACTCCGCGAACGGTTCTCCAATTCACAGTCCGAAGATATGAATTTGTCTTCTACCTCGCCCTACCGACGTATGTCCACATTTTTCGGGAGTTGTAGTACGACTTCTCACTAGCATATTTGTTGCAGGTGACGATAGCAATGACACTGCAACGATTCTGAGAGACCTAAATTCCTCCCGCGCGACACCCCCTGCCGCTACAAGCACCCCTCAACACTCGCTACGAATGTCTGGGAGCTCTCAATTCCAATTCCAGTCCAGTAAGTCGGCTGAATTACACTACAGGTTGTGGCATTAACGTGTTTTTGGAACGTGTAGATCTTCTCGAGCAAGATTCAGAGATGCAGCGCGCGATTGATGCATTCGACAGCTATGAAGGCGATTCTGTCCTCAATCAGCGCGCAGGTACGTTGGGGGATGTTCTTACCGCGTCAAATACTGAGCATACTGTCGGCAGAGGGTGAGCGGTTCATGAATCATCAAGAATACGAACATGTAGCCCCAGCACGA
>JASFDF010000356.1:0-23808 GCA_036937115.1 Nidularia sp. FH-822889 | reverse complement strand
GCAGGAGAACGACGCTGAGGTGTTATGTGTCACAATAGGTAATTAATGGTCCGGAATTGTAACTGAGTTTAAATTACATAAGGAATGAATGAGTCTGTATATACATATCTAACTGACTATCTACAATGTCCGTTTCTAACAGAGATATGCTATGAAAAGTATAGTGTGTGGCCGAAATAAAGTAAGTATGAAAATGGAAACAGACCAGAGTAAACCTGAGTAAACACCAGAGATGAGCTGAGAGTTGGGAAAGCATTGGGATTGATTGTGAAAGGTCTGGAGATGGTGCATGCTATACCATATAGGGATATGACACAAACCTCAGACTCATTATACTGCCCATGCAATGCAAACTCACTATTATTATTGATTCAGAAGGGTGATGGGTGATGGATTGTGGTATTGGACCACCATGCATGTTATCTTTCCCTTCTATGTACTTAAGTCAAGGGTTGATCACTGTATAGTCAATCAGGTTCATGCCACTAGCACCATCCAGCTCCTGACCTCTGCTTGTAAGGAGCCTCATATTCTCCACCTTGATGCTTGTTTGCCATAAGGTCTTCAAGGTATCAAGGTATGTAATGTTGATCTACATATCTGCAGCTTTATCATTGTTGATTAACATATCATAATCCTGCCAGAATATGGTAAGCATAACTCCTGGGCAAGATCTGTTTGATCACATATGTATCTCTATCTCATCCCTACACTGAAGTTAGTATCTGGGCACAAAGATTCTACACATTGTTTTCAGGCTATGATTGCACTATATCTGTGAATTTTGTGAGTGAATTCTTTCTTATATAACACCTGGTCTCATACAACCCTCTGAATCAATACTTTCACTGTCAAGTCCTCAGATACTGGGAGGAGAATGCTATGACACATGAATGCTCTGTCAAAGTATCAGTCCCAGGGTACAGATGTAAGTTTTCCTTCATCTTTCATCCTTTTGCATTACTTTCCCAGCATCTGTCTAATGATCCTGAAACAACCTTTCTACCCAATAAACTGTGTATACATCCACAACTGCTTCCAAGTTCCCACCTGTCAGAAAAAAGTTCATTTGTGCTTTCTTAGTCATGAGTCTAGTCTTGGAAGATCCTTGAAGGGACAGATGTGTTTTGCTCTGCAATCCACAATAGCAGTATGTTCTTCAGCCCTTATGTGTGGGCCTCTCCCTCTCCTTTCAGTTTAAAATGCTCATGTCCTGGGAAGCCATGACATGAAATTTAAGTGCTGAGAAACATAACAGGTGTTAGCACCATAGTGTGGATAAACACAATCAATTCCCTGGAGCCCAAGGGGTGCATAGGTGCAAGTAGTGTCTGGGCAGTGCATGTGAATCTGGGAATCATGGGTGCTTGAGAGCATGGTGGGCATGCACAGAAGTATGGTAGATCCTTTGAAGGGCAGAGTTTTGAGCATGATCAGCATGCATGGATGCAAAGGATTAGGGTGGCATTCAAGGTGGCATTATAGTCTGGATGCTGAGGCCATCACAAGTGTCAATGCTGATCATGATAAACCTGGAACTCAAGCTGTGTGCTTGCAAGCTTTATCAAGTGCCTTGTGTTGGTACTGTTACCAGTGGGAACTCAAACTTCTGCAGAACATATGGAGTTTCCCTGCTGGGAAAGAATGGTATCTTTCAGGACATCATGTTGGGCCAGAACACTGGGCATGAAAATGGGGTCTATATGGATGGGGCTGGTATTGTTATTGGGGTCAGGTACTTGAGACCATATTGGGTGTTGGCTAGACAAGACAGATGGCCAATATTGGTGCACTGTCTGACAACTCCTTATACAGCTTGTGCATGGGTGTGGTCTTGAGGGCCTGGTATTGGAGACAACTGGTGTTTGAGAAAGTGATGGATATGAGCATCAGGGATGGACAAGCCTAATTGATCTGCTGGGGGATGTCCCAGAAGTAAGAGCAGTGTGACTGTGAACCTAACATATGCACAGATGTAGTCATGAAGGACAACAAAATGCATTGTGGGTGTGATGTGGATGTGTAGTTGCTGTGGTTCAAGGAAATGATATCTATATCTTCCAGGGACAAATCAGCATGATCAATCAATTGAGGGACTGTTTGTAAGCAGATTTAACAAAATGGGGTTGGTATGATACCTATCACCACTAGTGCTTTCTCTCATTTCCTTACATATAATTAGATTTATATATATGGACAGACAAATATTGAAGGTTGATGAAACATCTTGAAGATGAAGAATAAATGGTGAAACACAAAGGATGTTTAATAAAGTTGAACATGTATAGAGTGAGAAGAGAGAATGCAAGTGCTCTCTCTTGTGGCATGCAGGTCATTTTATGTGTTATTAGCAATGCTACTGTTGGTGAGAAATGCGAGCTTCAATTTGATCTGATACCTGGCCTGTCCATTCTCCTAGTGGGTTTACCCTGAATTGGTTTCTGGGGTACCTAAGTTATGTCATCCCACCCCACTGTCCATTGACTGTCAGTTATGCAAGTACTACAACAGCTTGGCATTCAGCATTGTTATTTAGTTCTCTGAGGCAAAATACCTGCAACTAAAGAGTGATTGTATACACAAACAATGAATTCACCACAAGTTCTTATTAGCATGCAGAAATGATGTTTTATATTGAAGTAATCTTGAATTTAAGTATAGTGTACTACGAATTTTCAGTGAGCAGGTACTCTGACAATCCCAGATTATTGACATTGAATTATCTCGTGCATAGAGTTTAGGGGGTTGGCATAGTAGTCAACATTGCAGATTGTAAGTACTTGGAACTCCGAGTTATTGGCAGGGACTTCTACCAGTTACGACATTATGCACTTATCACTCAGGGACACGCATCCCGCTCCCAGACATTGACGGTGCTACAACATGTATCATTGAGCAGTCATCATAAGGTATGCGCTTACCTCAGTGACTCCGAAATTTGCATGTACCATTCCAATGACGTTGTAACATTCATTAATGTCAATTATTTATAGAGTATCTTGGGTGGGAAGTACATAGCTATGGGTCTTAACTCAAGTAGCAATGAGCATGGGCAAAGTAATTCTGAGAACTTATACTGTAGGGGATTGAGGGATTAGGAAGGCATAGGAGAGGAGGGAGGTGGCGGGATTTGACGGGAACAGAAAGTCCGGATCTAAAGACCCCAGGGGTACAGTCGGCAACAGCCAAACACAAAAAAAAACATGCCTCCATTTTTGGAGAGGGGATCGGATGCTCAGAGGAGTAAATTAATGCAGAAACATCATATTTAGCTACTATTGAACAAATATCCACAAGCCAATTTCTGTCTGGTAAATTTTTTAAACCAAGACCCCAAAATTTTGGCCACTTCACCGAAAAAAGCTGGAAAAATAAGGAAAATAGTGCAATCAACAGATCTCAACGAGCGCATGAAGAATCCGAAAAAAAAAAACCGAGGGATCACAGCCAAACACTTGGCAAAAAAAAAAAAAGCAAAACCATCAGCCCCCATATTGGTGGCAACTGAACATCATATCCATCGTCAACAACATGCTGTGAGGGTAGCCACGGAAGCAACAATGAAACATATCTGGCCTCAATGGATAGTCGAAAGACATCAATAAGACTCTATTCCATGTCAAAACTCTGCCCTGCCTTTCAAGTTCTCCGCCACTGAGCCAAATGTTGAAGCTATTGCAAGCTTTGCAAAGGGCAATGGGAAATTGCCGTGGCAAGCGTGCCATGAGCGTGCCAATTTGCACGCATGTCACGCAAGTGGCACGCTCTTGGGTGAGTGGCACGCAAGTCTCCCACGGTATATCTGGGAAATTATAGTCAGTACAGTGGGTCTTACTATCATATAATCACTTACTGCAATTTTTCATCGCTTTCGTACATACATCTGTAGTCATAGCGTATCCATTCGACATAATTGTGCATATAGCACTTGCCCCTTGGATTGAAGTGGAATTTAAAGTCCGCTTAAAGTGATATAAACGCCTCAAAAATTAATGCACAAACTGCGTGGGACCATGAAACGGTCTAATTATAATATGTAACAACTTTAGTAGTCGTTCACAGTTCCAGTTTTGTTTATCATTAAGATTAACACTCTAGAAAACTCCGAAAATATAGATCACTCAGGCTGCAGATTACCACTTAAACTAAAACACCGAGGTACTTAAACATGTTGCTTTTACCTTCTCCAAGTGTACTTTATCATTCTATCAAATATGGGCCCATTGGTTAGACTGAAATCATGGTGCACGCTAGCATCACGCATGCTCAAGCATTCATCACGCCGAAGCGTGCATGTACTCACGCCTCAGCACGCTCCGACACGCTCTGACACGCTCTGACACGCTTGACATGCATATGGCACGCTTGACTCACGCACCGACACGCTAATGGCACGCTTGACTCACGCACCAGCACGCTAATGGATATATTAGCACGGAAGCATCACGCTTGGGTGTATCATGCACGCGACCACATTAAGAAGCGAAATATCGCAGATACCAAAGGATTTGATCTTGGAGGGCTATTGGCACAAGAAATTAGATTAAATTCTGTGTGGAAAATGATTAGCGGTAGATTAAAGTGAGAATTTCAGTTTTATTCATCTTACTGTGAGTGATCCCTCGGTCTGTGCACGGCATGTACCAAAAATTGTGCTCCTCAATCTCGCATGCCAGGCACTTAATTTTTCCCTTTTCCGTTAGTTTAGCATTCCCCTCCCTCTTTTCGGTATCTGCGCCACTGGTTTCAAACCCTCACAATTGGAAGTTTTAAATATTGCCTTGCTAAATTTTAGCGACTGTGACCCTCATTTCAAGCGCTTGCAATCAGCTAATTTAATTTAATTTTCCCCTTCAAATTTCTAGTGCTTACACCACTCGTTTCAAGTCCTCTTGTTAATACAATTTCCATCTCTCATTCATGTTCTCTTCTATCTGTAGTCTAGCATGACTTGTTTTCAGGGAATCCGGTATCTGTGCCACTCGTTTCAAACCCTCACAATCGGAACTTTGAAATATTGCCTTGCTAAATTTTAGTGACCATGACCCTCATTTCAAGCGCTTGCAATCAGCTAATTTAATTTAATTTTCTCCTTAGAATTTCTAGTGCTTACACCACTCGTTTCAAGTCCCCCAATGAGTATTAATTCGTACGTGGTGTTGTTTTCAGTCCTTTTCCAAGTCCTTGCCAATACAATTTCCATCTCTCATTCATGTTCTCTTCTATCTATAGTCTAGCATGATTTGTTTTCAGGGAATCCTTGTTCGGTCTTTCCATTTTTTTCTTAATTTGTTCCCTATCTAGATTCTTTCTATGTTGTCTTAAATACTCAGTGGATCCTATTCGATTCCCCAGTTGAATATACACTCCCCCATCGACTTGAAATTGTCTTGCCTTGTCTCCAGTTCAATCTCTTCTCGAACTGCGTGTTTGCTCTCTATAATCACTCTCATCTTTTGTGTAACAACAAAAATTCCTACTTACATAGTATTCACGCCTTCATCTTTGGTCTTAGCAGCATTGTATTTGGTGATTGTGAGTTTGTTTATTTGTTAGACCCATGTTTGAACTAATTATTTTTGTGCTAGCAGTTCATCAAATACTTATTCCGTTATTTTGCACCACCAGAACAAGATGAAAAGACAACCCAGCTTGTACCAAGGGCTGAAACAGTGGCAAAAA
Organism: Nidularia sp. FH-822889; assembly: GCA_036937115.1. Taxonomy (NCBI): domain Eukaryota; kingdom Fungi; phylum Basidiomycota; class Agaricomycetes; order Agaricales; family Nidulariaceae; genus Nidularia; species Nidularia sp. FH-822889. Next base: position 18,126 of record JASFDF010000356.1, on the reverse strand, counting down.
GGGTGGAAGAACTATTTCCGGTCTACAGTTCTGATGGTACGTTTTAGATTGCAGACTGAACTTCAATTTTCTAATGAACAATTCAAGGTCGCCTTCTGAGATACATTGAGCACTTGAATAAAGCAGCTGGTGATTTGGAAACTGCTCAGGCTAGTGGTAAGTTTCCTTTGATCTAATTTGATCAATACTGACATGAATTAAGCTAAAGTCAATGATTTTTCTCTTCTCTCGAAAGGAGAAACATACTACAAGCTTATGTCCGATGGAAACTATGTACCAGTCAATCCTGCGCAGCCAAAACTGACAACCATACCCATTCCAACTAAGCCAAATATTCCAAACCCATCTCTTATCAGTACAGAAGACTGGGATGGCTGGCCGGATGGTAATTTGGAGCAAGATTTTTCATGGCAAGAGTTTGAAGAAACATCAAACTTAAGTGTTCACTGGGCTGTTCGCATCAATGGAGGAGATTGTCGAGGAGATGAGCATGCAGAATCATGGCAAAAAGGGAAGAAGGAATCAAGACAATGTATGGGAATCATTGAATGTGACAATCCTACCTGCAATATCATTGTTCAACCCCAGACAACACCTAAAGGAATTTACAAACAGCTTGATGAGCCTTGTAACTGTGGTGCTGTGCTTAAACACCAAAAGTGCAAAGTCATATCGTACCTATGGCATTGGTCGGATGGTGTACACTACTCGAATGGTGGCTTACACATACATCAAAGACCCACACACCTTCTCCACCTCTCTCATGGCGAAAGGCAAAAGTTTGAAGAAATTGTCAAAGCTCATCAAAATTCAGGCCCACTTCAATTAATTGTCGATGTTCCAGGAATTGAAGGACCAGGAGAGTCCATCGCAGATATTTCAGATGTCTTTCTGAATGTGCATCGTGTCAGTAAAGAACAGTCAAAAGTCAAGAAGGGACACGTCCAAGGAGCAGATGCATTAATTGCCTCTTTTTCCAAGTTTGATAAAGACCACCCAAACTTTGTGATCAACTCAAACCTTGGGGAACAGACAGTCATTTCAGTTCAAACAAATTTATGCGATCTCAGCTTCTCAAGGACCAACCGCTGGGAGAACCTGTTAATGGAATGGTAAATGATGCTGCTCATGGCTGGTGGAAAGAACAGAATTCTCTGCTTGTTGTTTCCTCTATTTATTGTCCCAATCTCCTCTGTTGGGTCCCAGGAATACTGTCTTATTCAAATGGTGCAAGTACTACACACTTTGAACACCACTTTCTTGCTGTTTTTGTCAGTGTAGCTTATGAGGCTGATTTGCAGGGTATTGTTGTTGTTGATGCAATATTTGCAGGTGTACATCATACATTTCTATTTATTAATATTTCACCTGATCATGCTGGTTTCACCACCAAGGTTATAGACTTTAGCAAAGCAGAGCACTCAGGATTTACCCATGGCTTCATAACTTTCTGTACTGCTTGGAAAGACAATACTCGAAGTTGGCAGGAACTCCAGGTTGCAGCAGAGCATCTCATAAAAGGCTGTCATGAACATAACCGTGCTGGTGTCACCTGTGTCAGCCATATTTCTGGTGCTGTTCCCCCATGGATGGCAGACACCTTCAAAAAACATGCACTTGCTCTGTTAGACCTTCAGAACTCTGAAGCATTTGTTTCCCAATGTGTGCTTCTTGTCTGGGACTTCCCAAAGCTTGCTTCCTGGATGGAGTGGTGGATGCGCCCAGTTCATGCATCCATGCTCTTTGAATCAGAGAGAAAGATGGACATTGAACTTTGGGATTCTCTACCTCCCACTAATAACCCTGAAGAAGCAATGCACTGGAAGCTTTACTGTGCCTGTGGATGCAATCATGAGTTTCTTGAAGGAATGTACTCCTTATATGCTGTTGCCGTCTACTATGAGTGCCTTTATGATGCTGCTTTAAGTGAGTTTTTATTTTTCCAAAGTTGTTTGTTTCTCTTATGATCCATGAATTGCAGAAGGAACACTCATTCATTATGGTCAAGCAGAGCCATGGACAACAAAAACCACTCGCTCTGCGGATCCAGCTGATAGAAAGCGTAAGAAAAATGATGGACATCCACCAGATACAGTCAAAAAACTTTTGATGCCAAAAGCAAAGAAAAAGCAGCTTACTTCGGAGGAATCTCTTCCAAAGAAGTCCACAGCCCCAAAGCCAAAGACAACAAACAAAAAGGAGGATCCTTTGGCTACTGCTTCTAAGCTCCACCCTGTATCCCATTCTCTTGATCCTCCCAGTTATCCTTGGAACCAGAATTCCTGCTGGCTTGATACGTCTTTGCAGCTACTTTACATTGGTTTGTGCAGTTCAGTTCCAGAATTCCGGAGAATTTATGATGCGCTTCCAGAAGGCTCCACAGTACAAGTGGTGCTTGCTGGTTTGCTTAAGCAGTATGACTTTGACGATGCAAATAAAACGACGTCTGCTGTTCTGCGTGGTCAAAGGGGCTACCTGCGCAAATATTTGATGAGAAAGAAAGCTATTTGGTCAGCTACCGGTTTTGAGTCACTTTTTGTGCGTGTTTTAAACAGGTGTACCCAGAAATTACTCATTTTTTGCATTACTTAGACCTGGTTTGGTGAATTGCTAAATTTGGAGGATATATGCAAGTCTTATCACCCTATTTCTGCATTCGAAGTTGTTTTTGTCTAAATTCACTATTGCACTGGCTCCTCAAAAATTGGTGGATCACATATCGATATTAGCCACATTCCCTTTCGTCGCAGGATACACCAGCTCGGAAAAGGAGACTACCAGAAGTTCAAAGGAGATTTCAGTCAATATTTTGCTGACTTTATTTCTTTAGACAAAGCTCCATCTCAAGGAAGTAACTGCTGGTGGTAAAAAGATGGTATTCCGCTCTGTCCTGGTGAACGTACCGATATTCGTTATCTAGTCGCATCCTTTCCATTTCTCCTGACTTTTGAAGTTGGTGATGATAGTGTTGCCCTTCAAAATTACGCCGAGGAGCCTCACAAATGGGACTTCCCACCAACACTACTTCCCTGTACGGAAGCTCTCGCTGACTCTCATGGCCTTATCTATGACCTGCTTGGCCTTACTTTAATCAACAGGTCTGGCAATCATTTCCTTGCTCGGTATGCATCAGATGATAAATCCATCATTTATACCTATGATGGGAATGCGAACAATGGCGTTCCTACCCGGGAAAACTCTGCAAGCTTCAGTACTCATATGTCTGGGAAGGATATTAAACTTCCTTGCGGTTTCCTTGTCTATCAGGTATTTTACCTACTCCGGGGAGGTGCTGTTGCCCAAGACCAATTCTTCCAACTTCAAACAGCTGCATTATCACACGAATTCAGTTTTCAGTTCTCGACAAATACCCTTGACACAATTTTCTCAATGACATATCAGGATGACAAATACACGCTACTGGACAACAAAAAACGCACTTGGATGATAAATCCATGGAGGGGTCAAACCCTTGAGTACATCTCTCGAGGCGCACTAGCCGACATATCCAACGACAATTTGGAACCAGAATCAGAGGAGGAAAATGACGACTCAAAGTCAGAGCCGCCTGGAACGCACTTGAATCTATTTAAAATCCCATTGACTCCTTCACCGTCTCTACCAGACTCTGAGTTCGAGTTGAATTGCCGATGTGGAATCATTGGCAATGGCAATATTCTTTACCGTCGTGAGCATGGCAAGGCTATCCAGTGTAGTGAGTGCCATGAATGGTCGCATATTGCGTGTCAGCGTGATGGAAGGGCAAGCAATCTCACGGAAGACACACCGTTTACTTGCGATACCTGTGACTTGTCGCACCATTTCACCGTGAAAAGGAAGTCTAAACGAAAGTAAGTCTTCGAAAAGTTCACAATTCAGGTCAGTGATTGATCAGACAAATTGTAGAGAGATGGAAGCAGGTCTCGCATTGAATAAGCCACTGCAATTTCGGTTAAGGTAAGGGTATTGTGTTTATTGGATTTATGCATACTCACCTGCTTGTCAGGGCGGGTCGAGGCGCACTTGCCCGAATCAAGGAATTCTGGTACCCTGTCCGCCTGATTCAAAAATTAAAAGGCGGGTGAAGGATTCAATGGTGGAGGGAGAACAAATTCATTGCGGATGTTGGACCAGAAAAACCAGGAGCGTTTTCTGTGGTGAATTCAGCAGACATTGTCGATTCATTATGGAATGATAGGGCTGGAAGGAGAAAGATCAGAGTAGGAGATCTGAATTATCCTTTTTATCAATGTACTAACCATATTTTGCAGCTTGGCCAATGGAAACACGCTAACGAAATTGAAACTTCGGAGGACATTCTCGCAGATCCCGCCACAATACCTTTTACAGATGAAGTAAACACGGTCCTTACACCGTTTAAGAGGCTCCTCAAGAATCTACTTACCTGCAGACCGAATGGCATGAAGAAGGAAACTATCCCAGCAAAATTGTGGCTTGAAACTACCGAGAAGCCCATAGAAACGACCTTGATACCGTATTCCGGCTCTCTTTCTATTATCGAGAGAGCTGAAATTGCGAACTGGTTCCTTACATTCATCAGCAAAGACGCACACACCTGGCTTGGACGCTTACCACTTGCTCACGCATTCACCATCTACATTGCGGAGCATCTCAAGAGCGACCCAAAATTGGAGGGACTTGATTGGGAAGCCCTCCTCGAAAAGGCTTGGGAAGGGCAATTCACAGGCACCCCTTCAAGGTTGACGAAAATTGATGTTGAATGCGAATGCTTGGAGCGGCTTGAGGGAGAGATATTCGAGGTATCCCAGGCTGCGGGAATTGCTGGGCATTATCAGTGGGGATTGGATGCTGGAGATCATCAAAATTGGGATCCATATGCGGGTATGCAATATTTGAACTGTGGAGATCGTGCTGGAAGCGAGGCTGAACTTGAGGTAAACTATTTCACTTTATTTCTGAAATGTTTTGTGTCTCATAAAGACGACGACAACAGGAAGGCTACGAATTCATTCGCCGTGAAAAGCCAAAGCCTATTCCAAGGGCAAAGAAAGCGCGCATCAAGCCACGGCCATTAAACCCTAAACAAAAGAAAGACTAAATGTCGTTTGAACAGATATCAATCAATGATAATTATATTAATTAGTACACTAGTAATTTTTTCTTTTGCCTAAGGAATTAGTACTGAGACTTGAACGTATGCACACAAGGTCAAACTACACACCTGGTGGTGTACGCTATTAATCAAATTAATTAGTATAAACTTCTACCCAACCGAAATAATACCGATACTAGAATGTAAGACTTCGACCTATAACCTTAAAGTATGGGGTTAGTTTGAGGGCCAGATATATGCACTGACCTCCTTGAACCACTGCGAGCAACCAAATACTTGATCACGCAAGGTTGAACGACACGCCCAGTGGTGCACGCTACTGTACCACGTATGCACGCTTCTCACGTTGACACGCTAGGCTGTGGCACGCTACTGCACGCTTGCCACGCTAGTGCCACAGCAATTTTCCTGTGCCTCTTTGCAAGGGCCCCAGACTGAGGACATAGTGGATGAGGAGGGTACGAGAGAGCTGATAGTTAGGGTTGATTTTGGGCATGAGGGCGAGGTTTCTGATGATGAGGTCAGTTCAAAAATTGAAGAAGAATCCTATTGCGAAAATAAGTGGTCCCAAAGAAGGGATTTGCTGTTACCAAAGAGCTCGCTCGTAAATATCTTGATGCATATCTGTTTATATTGGCCAGCAAAGGAGACTACTCCCTAGGTGATTTGCCGGTTCACCAATCGCTCTTGGCGTTTCATGAGCGGCTATCGCAAACGACTGACCGGAAATGCTGCAGCATGGGCAGTTCAGCACCAAAAGTCGCATAGAGCAGTGACTGAAGGCGCTATGATGTCTATTGAAGCAATATTCAACTAAATTAGAATATGTAGGGTACCTTAAAAATCGTTCATCAGGCCCAAAAATTTGGCCACCCTTAAATACTCGTAGGAAAAACTTCGGAGATGTGTTTTTCGACGTATTTTGCCTTCCTGACTTTAGATCTGAAGTCAGTTTTGTCACCAAAATTTCCAATCCTGAGAAATCAAAATTGTCGTGTTTGGCTGTCGCAGACTGTATGTCCCTAAACAGGCGGTTAACCGAGACGATGCTACATTACATGCTAAATCGAAGCCGGTATTCCTCGCTGACGGTACGATGCCTTTTGGAATAATGTTGCACTAACTGTCTATTGTCCCAAATTGAAATTCTGTCTTCTGTCTTAGCAGCTCCACCCCACAAGCAACATGCTATTGACATAAACAAGGCGTACTTTCTTATGTATAAAGCAAATGTCTCAAGAAAATGAACATAGTTAAAAATAGCCATGTAACCAAATTTGAACTTCGAACTAGACAATTGTGATTTGCATGTTTCTTTTTATAATGAAAAAAGCGAGTTCAAAATGTATCATTTTAATTATTTGATATCATAAGCCCGCAATAGCTCATTGATTAAGAGGAGACACAATGGGCGTAAATAGAACACGACAGCAGACAACTGCCAGTAATAGGACGGCATGAAGAGCTCTAAACCTCTAAAGCAGAAGGGCAAAAACTCCGGCGGTCACGGCACCCAGCATCCCAAGCTCAAGATGTACTGCATTCAATGCAGCGCTCTTAACCTGAACCTTCTGAACTGTGAAACCATCGTTGTCACATGACGTCGTAAAATCTAAACGAAATGAAATAAATCCTCTACCAGGGAACCTCATGAGAGGGGGGAGGACGTACTGTCGACATAAGCCTGAGCATCAGCAAGACTATTGCTCTTAGATGATACCAAACAGCTCATACATGAGCCGATAGCTTGCATGTTGGTATCGGTGCAAGCACATTTCAAAGTCTCATTAGTGGTGGGCTTATCGCAGTTCTGTACGAAGCCAAATGTCATTGAGATGAAGGTCACTGAATGAAAAGGAAGGACAATGTACCGAGAATGCAAGGAGCATGTTGGTGCATTGAGAGTCGCACGCGCTCGCCACAGATGGTGCTCCCGTCGTTAAGTTGGTCCCTGATGAAGTATCATTTGACTGACGCAGCACCAGATTGAAAGCCGCGGGGGCAGGAGTGGCCACAACTATAGTTGACAGAGTGAGCACCGGTGTTATGAGAATACATTATACTGATATTTCATACCTTGCTGCGAGACCGCGAGAAGAGAAAAAACGACGGCGAGGATTCCAGCAGAATAAACCATTATGGGGACTTTGAACGCGTCAAGCAAAGAACGGCGAGCGTAAAACAAGTGAAAAACGGGACTCAAATGTGAACTGAACCCTCTGAAAGTGTCTTCTACTCTTTATAGTGCTGGATTTGCGGCGACTAAAGGAGCTATAGATGGACATAATCTTCATCAGATGCTGGGATACGTACGGGCGGCAATATCAAACACGTCTAGCACCTGCTGATGCGCCCGCTTGTTGCATGATTCCAGAATCAATCAATCTTAAAATACATTGCTTTGCAAATCGAAATTAAAAACGAATTTGATGCCAGCAGAACTGCAATTTACGAAGGGCCCGTATTCAGAATCAAAGAGAATGGAAATATTTGAATCACTCCATTCATCCTCATTGAAATAATACTGATTCTCGAATTGTAGTTTTACCAAAACTGGTACATTTCAGAAAGACTAATAAGGTGTAGAACAGGAATAGTCCGAACTAGATCCGAAGGCTATATCCCTTGATTCCCTTCAGGGTTTACAGTTTCAACACTAAATTCACTGGCAGCCGGGGCCTGAATCAAGGTATGGGTGCAATATGTACTCGTCTTGGCGACTACTTATATTATCCGTCCAGCTTTCGCAGGTTCTTACGCCACTGGAAAGGATTGTGACCAGAAAGTAAGTAGGAATATTTGCACAGTTACAATGATACTGTGCTGCCCGGATTTTATAATCTCCAAGATAAGATGGTAGTGCGACCTGGACATAAGGCCTTGAGGCATCATATTATGTATGAAGCTGGAAACCACGTTACGAATGTACTTACATTACATATTTATATCTGCCCCTTTCGGGTGATCACAATTCATGAGGATTTTCAGGTGCGATGCCTTGCCTGAATGTCAGAAGATGTCTTGGCGGCCGCAATCCTTCAAGGTTTTATAAAAACGGCTATAGGACGACGATTTGCTATTAGCACATAAATTTCACGCTAATGGTTATTGGATGGCCTGCTGATCGCACTGAAGGAAGCGAAATTAAACTCAAGGGGAAATAATTGTGGCATATCTCTCGATGAAACAACTTGCCAATTAAAAAATAACGGGAACTAAGAAGTTGGAAAAAGGGCCACTACTTCTACATATAATGATTTCGCATAATTGGTCCGCAGGTGCTTCTGAAGGCCTGCCCAAATCTTGTGCCCACAGGAGTAGACAGCCTTCAGCACTGAATAATAAAATATTTTGGATGTCAATAATGACTGGGCCAATTACTTCAGCCCCGATTTAGAATCAGAGGTCTAGGAAATCGGACGGTAGGCGTATTGCCTCATTATAGCCATTGATATATGGAAGAAAATAATTACCATAAAGTATAAGCGAAGGCATTATGTGGATATGAATCAAATAGCAGCAATTCAGGACTGACCGGTGTGACTGTTCTACATATTAGGTAGACCAGAGGTAAATTTGCCAGTCAATCCTTAAATCTAACACAAAGGACATACTACTGAAAGACTGGTGTCTGTGGCTGAAACATATTAATTGTGAAATGGAAATAAACTGGAGCAGACCAGAGTAAACCAGAGACAAGGTGGAGAGTTGGGAGAGAGTTGGGAGAGAGTTGGGATTGATTGTAAATAGTCTGGAGGTTGCAAATGGTTAATGAGACTGGGATGTGACACTGAACTACATCACCCCTGCATCAAGTGCATGGCAGATGTATAGAAACTGCACAGCACTTGCATGTTTGTGTGTATCAGTTGCATGTCAGTTGTGAATCAGTTGCAGTAATCATTTCTCATAGCATAAAGTACAGGAAGTATATATCAATAATGTATATCACTGTGATCAGAGGATATTATAGAGCTTGTAATAGGACTATGCATGGAATCATATATTCCACAAAATTATAATATTTTGTTTGGCACATCTTGAAAGTGTGTGCACATGCTGAGTCTGCATGTCATCACCACCACCCAGAAGCTATAGCCAAACACAACCATGCCCCATCTATTGCATCCCACAGTTGCCAAGACATGGCAGCCAAGCACTAAGTACAGACCTCAGCTAATACACCTCCTCCACCTTGACATATATCTTTTCCTGATACAATATGCAACTCTCTCCCTTGATTGTGCCACACCAAGCACACAGGCCACACCAAATTATGCTTCAACTCAAGATTGACAACATATCCAATTCCACAAAATCTAAAAGAAGGCAAAACTTCACATGCACAGCACCAAGAACAGTGTTCCTGCTCATTGCATCCTCATGAAAATATCCATTTTTCAGCCTCACTTTCTTTGTCTGTTTGTATTAATTACCCTTCTGTTATTCTCCATAAAAATTAATATCCAGTAGATATAAAAATGTGATGTATTTGTCTACTTTTTCCAGTTAAATACAGCCTATTTTAACACTCCTCACTTCATTTCACCTCACTCCTTTTCATTGTAGAAAGGCCTTGTATTTTGACATGCAACTTATTTCACCTCCACATTCCATCAGAAATTTATCTTTCACCCATCTAAAGGCAAAGAAACTTTGACATCTTTGCATTCTTCAATAACATGTCACCAAGTTATTTCAGAGTGCTTCTTATCATTAAGATCTTATACCCATCTATATTTCAGCACTGACATTCCAGAACACTACAGGGTCAACATAGCATTGAACCCATGTGCACAGCCCTGTCCTTGACTGCTCAAAATCCCCTCAGTAGACTAATACTGCCAAAACTCATAGCTTTACATCTATGTTGAGCTTGCAACTGAAAAGGGGCTGTTGTCTGTAGAGTAGAATTGCAAATAAAATCACCATACCACCCCTGCTGGGTGTTCACAACCTCTCAAGTTTGTGGGGACAAGTCTGAAAGCAGATAATAGTTGAAAATGCAGTACAAATGGCACAAAGTATAATAAGAATGATTTCTGGCACTCTGCTAGCTAGATATAGTGAATGGTCTTCTTTTTCACTAATATAGCTACAGGCTTGTTGAGATAGTCTTTCTGTCTCTAAATCTTTCAATACCAATTGGTTCTAAGTGTGGGTATGGTCCTCCTCAATATAACCCCACAATTCTCTAAGGGTGATCTTCCTTCCCTTGCCAAATACCAATGAACTCTCTCTGAAACTCTATGGGGTGGTCTTCCTTTCCCTTATTCCCCCAAACAAAGTGGCCTTCATTCTGTTTTTGGACAACTACTCTAGGAGATGGTCTTCCTATCTCCTGAAATTGCACTTTACACTAACTAAGTCAGGAGGGACAGTCTTCCTGTCTCTCAGACTTCTCAATTCAATTGAGAAAAAATCAGGACTTGGTGCTGCAACTCAGCTGTATTGAGCTTGGTTTGTTGCTCTCTTAAAATAATAGGAAAAAATTTTTTACTCTCAGAATACTAGCTCTAGCTAGGCCATCTAACTTTAAAACTGAACTAAGAATTGCTTGTATCTCTTGGTTTAGCATTGCAGGGGCTGCTTGGCTCATCACTGCAGATCATATTGTGAGAAAACAGGGGAAAATCCCTGTTATCCTTTTCTTTCCACATCCTCAAGTTTTTATCCCATTCTAGGTTGCTATTTTTAGTTGATTCCCTGACTAAGTCTTCTATTTGCTTGTATTTCAGACATCTCTACCAGCAATCAAATGTTTATTTGTATTTATCCTCTGGACTTGTATTGTGCTGGTGCCTTTTCCTGCTATTTTGCTCCTTTCTCAGAGTCTAGTACATGCCTAAGCACACTACCCATTTGAGTTTCCATTATTTGTATTCTGTTGTGGTCAGGTAAACTCTCCTACTTAGGTCATGTAGCTCAGTATATTTCTTCTATATATTATTCTGTGTCCTGCTTGCATATAGCTGCAGCTACAGCTTTCTTTCATATGATGTCCTAGCTATGTTTCCATTTGTCTCTTTATGTGTATCTGTTATGCCTTACATCTGTCCCAAAAAAGGCCACAGTTGTCTCAGTTTGGCTGTGTTGTAGGCACCCTTAGGTCCAGCTTAGCTGTGTTGGCTCTATCTGGGTCCCAGATACTGGGCACTATATCTAGCACTGCTGCACCCAAGTTCTTCTCAATGCTAGCTAGACATTCTTTCCACTGTACTTAGGGCTTTGTTGTTGTACTTTATTCTGTCATAGCTAGTTGATTTGACCAATATTATAGTTTGGTACTAAGATGTAAATTTTCCTTAGTATTCAGGGGTAGATCAACATGGGGCATATCACAACAAGATATATTTATGTCTCTTCAATATGTGAACAACATTCATCCTAAATATACCAGTGATAAAAAAAATTAGAGTCATTTCAGTCATTGTAAGGTCTTTACACTCCCCTATGCATCCCTGCAGGATTTGTGGAGAAATCCACAAAACTTGCAGAATTTTTAGGGGAAGTAGAAAGGAATGAAACAGCAATTTTAGGCCAGTATCATTCCTGGTCCATTCCTGGTCCATTTCATATTGATTCCACAAATAGCAGAATTTACACAGAATTCACTTAGAATATTCTGCCAGAATCTACAAGGAACTTCCACAGAATGAGCCATTGCTCTGATTATATAATATAAAAAGTATATACATATCAAGAATTGAACCTGTAATCTATCTCTTAGTAAATTTATAGATAAATCAGTTAGTAGCACTAAACTCACTAGTTTATTGAGGCAATTATAGTGCTATGGAGTATATACTATATGTAATAATAAGCACACATGCTTCAAATGCTCCCTTCAATCTATTGCCCAATGTGCATCAAGCCACAGTGTACATATGTGTTTGTCAGCATTAGTGGTTGTAATGCCAAGCACATGCAGGGTGGTGCAATTCCCTCTTGCCAATAGTGATGTGCCAGCTCCAGCTCAGCTTGAAAGCCCCAGCTCTGACCTGGCTTTGGGTGGCTCAGGCTTTAGAAAATAGTGGGCTGGGCCCTGGGCCAAAAATCAGGCCTGGCCCAGCCTGGCTTTGGCCCAAGCCAGGGCCTATGATCTATATATAGCAATTGTGTCACCAGAATGATAAGAGGCAATTCCTACAAAATGCCTCTCATCAACCTGGTCACAATTTTCTGTATTTCACATACAAAACATGAAATATCAATACAAGTGAGATTTATAATATGTGAATGGTGATTAACTGAGTTTAAATATACTAAATACCTATTCCTCGATTTCTGAATCCTCTGCGTTGATAACCAGTGAGTCTCAGCTCTTGAGTTCATCTGCATCAACCCAATTGGGGTCTTCATCGTTGTCAACAACCTCAAGTTGTAGCTCAAGAACTGAGCTTGGCTGGGGTGGGTGAAAGATGAGTTCTTTTCATATCAGGCACTTGAGAAACTGAAGAGCCTCAACAATATCTGCTTTCAGTTGGTTTCGACATTTACTTATTGTAAATGTGAAGCATTAAGCTGAGCTACAAGAATTAAATATGTTAGTTAAAATAAACCAACATAATTAATTTTCAGGTAACAGTGATGAAGGCATGTAGAATAATTACAAGAATTATCTTTCCATGTATAACTATCTTGCCTTGTCCATCAAAACTTTAAAGTTCCAACTGCACAGTTTATTATCAATTTTAAACCCAGATTTGAACAGCAAAAGCTGTGGCCTGGGCACACAGCTTTGGCTTTTGAAAATACTGGGCCAGGCCCAAAGCTGTCCTGGGCCAACCCTGTGGGCCTGGCTTGGCCTGGCTTTTTGAGGCCCAGCTTGGCCTGGCTTTTTTGGGCCTGGCCTGGCCTGGCCTGGGGCTTGAGGCCAGAGCCAGCACATCACTACTTGCCAATGCCATGTCATCCTCTTGCACACCTCTGTCAATGCATTCAACATGAACAACAATAATGACAATGACAATGGCAATGGCAATGACAACAACAACAACAGCAATAGCAACAACAATGACAACAACAACAACAAAAGTGACAACAACAACAACAACAACAGTTATGATGATGACAACAATGATAAAAGCAACAATGACAACAACACTAATGACATTGATGGCACCACCAAATGCTTCTGTACAACTATGAGCCCCTGAATGCACTTCTACCATCACCAGAAGCATGCCACCACTTGTGAAACCAGCTACACTAGATAACTTCAATTATTGATACAATAGGGGCAAACTTTTTTTCTTTAATCATGTGGGCAAACTCAAGTCATGATTCAATGGCTGATTGGGCTCCATTTGATGCTAATACTGATGCTATTGCTGAGTGGTTAGCATTTCTGTGTATCACATTGCCAGAATATATGTCCATAGCCTTGACATCAGTCCATCTCCTAGCCTCCACATTTTCAATTTCATGTAGCATATTGAAAGAAACTGTCATCTTTGTGTCCATGGACATGGAAAAGGCTGATACCCTGGTCAATTTTGAGGCTGATCAACAAGTGGGTACCAATTCAATCCTGCAGGTAGACAAAGTACTGGCAGGCAATGTTGTAAACAAGCATAACCATAACACCTTGATCAGAATCAACCCCTGTCGATTTTAGTGCCTGAAGAAATGCAAAATCTACATTCTTCTGCTGTTCACCTTTAAACAAATCCACCAGTGCATTCAGTGCATAGGCTCCATGCCAGGCACATGCAATGCCAACCACACCAGTGACATCACAAGATTTTGATGTGAGTTGGGCATTTGTAATTGCCCTGAATGTATTTTCACATGGTGCTTTCTAAAATGCCACATGAGTTTCTAAGCTCAGCATCAGCATTATTAGTGAGTCTTACTGTGAGTCTCTCAATAGTAGTTTTTAAGAAAGCCATATATTCAGCGCACTTTGGAACCATTCCACTACCTTCTGATAGCCATATATCTTCTGATGGATTCACTTGCCAAACATGATTGGCCTTGAAATTGCGATTGGCAACAAACACCTGTTGATACACAAACCTGAAACTAGAAATTAGACATGTGTAATCACTACATGATATTCTTACCTATTAGGATCATTCTTCCAGTTATCTTGCAGGTTTATACTAGGCTGGGGACATGCTGGACAGTAGTTGGCCAACTCCCCATGTCCAACATTCATAGCATCTTTTCCATTATGGCCATATCCCACCCACTTCAACTTCTTCATCCATCTCCACAGCCAGGTCATTCTTTGAATTTCATGGTATAAATCTACAACTTCAACCAGAGCCATTGGCATTATTAATTGGCATAGAAGTTGGTAGAACTGACATGCCAAAGCCTTCAGCTCAAGATTACATAGTCAGAAGTAGTTGAGGAGCTGTGCAGAAAAGAGTGTATATATGCTTTGAAAACTTGCTGGCAGCAATCAGCACCCAATAAGATCAAATAGCAGTAGATCAGCACCATGGCATTGGCAGGAGACTATTGCCAAATGATGGATGCCATTTGTATGCACAAACTGAACATAAGAATTATTGAATGCATCTGCCTTAGGAATCTGTCCAGTGATTGATTGATCAATGCCAATTGGCAAAGTATGTGCATCTGTATTAATGCTGAATGGGGGAGGAAGATACAACAGCAATATTGATCTGTCAGCAGTGGTATCAGCATCAGCAAGAGCAACACTGCCATTGGCCTCTGAAATACTTGTCATTAAGTGAAATCTTATTTTGGTCCAAGTTTTCAAGGTATTGTTGAAATGCTTATCTTCAGTAGACTTGGTTCTGTAGTCTGGTGGTGGTAATTTATCATTGATATTATTGGCCATCTCAACATCCAGGTTACTGCCCTTCTGAGTGTGTGATGCTGGTGCTGATGCTATTCTTGATTAGCTTAGCTTAACCTGCTCAGCAACATCTTTCTGCTGCTTGAATTCTTCCAGATAGCATGTTTTGAATTTCAATGTGTTGCAAATTTGTTCTCCATTGTAGTGACACACAATAATGTAGGTGCTGACCTCCCATAACTTGGCCCATCAGACATGTGTACCAGTCCATCTCTGAATTTTATGCATAGGGTTGACCACATGTGTGCTGCACATGCATTTCTGACATAGTGGGTTTGCCAGGGTACAATCCTGGCATCTCCAAATAGCCCACATATTTTGAGAACAGTGTGAACATTTTGACAGTTCCATTGGTAATGTTTCTTTGCTCAGTAGGACCTCTAGCAACCAATCAATTCTTTCCACAAATTTTAGTATGTAGTCCTTTTGGGTCTTATATAATTATTGAAGACATTGAGTAAGATAAAATTTTTCAAATTGTCATCTTTCAAAGTTTTGTCTGTGAAATTAGCACTTCATCAAGCATTTCCACATCAGTTGGGAAATAACCATCCTGATTGTCAGATGGTCTGGCAGCTGGGGTCAATTGAGATTGAGAGTTCTGTTGATATATAACTGCTTTCACTTTTTTCATCTTTATTTTTCCTGATTTTGTGGTAGTCTTAACAGTCTGAAATTTCCTTGAAGTATTTTGCTGTCAAGAGCTCACAGCATAGGAGGGGAGAAGATTTTATAAAAGATGAGCATCAAGAATTTTGATTGTCATCAAATGATCAGACCTCATGTTTTCCACATGTTCAAGATCACATACAAAGATAAGGGAATCCTTTCCTGCACCATGCTGCTCAAACTTACTCCATGTCTACACCAGCAGTAGATATTTTGGCCCACTCCAATTGATGAAAAGCCTTCTACAATGCACAAGAGTGCAAAGTAATTGATGTATATAAAACAGAATATCTCAAAGCAACCTATGCCATTGAATGAAAACATGTTGCTGAATGACAGATCTTCCCAGATCTATTCAATTATTGGGCTGCAAATGGAATCAAAATTGATGACACTCAAACTTGGGCAAAGATATTCACTTATTTTTGGCATAAGCTCCTATTGTTACATCTGCAATCTTTCCTGACATCTTTTGACACTTTCTGACTCTATGATATGATTTCCTGCTATGCTTCTGTGTCAAACATGCTTTCCAGGATATAGAGGTTCCAGACAGATAGAGTACATGAGTTGACCAGGGAGAGACACTGGAGACTCCAGGAATATCTCTGGGAAACATGTTTGAGTGCTACCAAAGGAAAGAGTCAAGACAGGTGATGGCTTCAGCTTATGTTCTGTGCCTCCTTTGTTCCTAATGCCCAATTTACAGATAACAGTGAGTGATATGTTCTAGATATAATGATGATTGATACTCAACTTCCTGACTGAAGATTTGGTCAGGAGGGATCTCTGGAGACCAGAGATCTTGTTGAGTGTGAAGTGTGATGACAAGTGGGATGAGAATGAGTAGAGAAGAGTGAGGAAGATTTAGAGGTAGCTTATCCACTAACTAGTGACTAGTAAGGATGTTAAGCACAATATAATTAACAAACTGAAGTACTACAATACATTTGAAGTACTTAAATACTAGAAATTCTATGTGACCAGAGTAAATATGCAATGCACTATATTTATACTAGTACAATAGAGAAGTAAGTGGGTTAAAAGAGAGAGAGGATATGACAAGGACCAAGGAATATGAATTGAATGTTAACATGAAAAGGTGTCAAGTTTCGTTCCAGAAGGTGAATATAGGAACTAGAGGTCATAGGCTATGATAGTGCTACATCAGAGAAATGTCAGGAGTAACATTGGAAGGATTTCTGAATGTAATGTTAAAGGTAAGAACTGTTGGCTTCAGCTTATGTGCTGTGCCCTTCCAGTTCTTGTGCTTCTGACATCTTCTGCCTGTTTCTATTTCTTGCTAATCTCCAAACTATTGTTTTTATTATTTGATACTCAAGTTACAATTACCATTTCCAAGTATGCTTCTGCTCAGTTACACTTCTGCTCTCATTTCTGCTACTTTTATTATGTGTCAAGGACTTCTATTATTCCTTGTATCCACAGTATTGCTACTTCTGCTTTTACTATTACAATTAGCAATACCTATATTTAAGTAGCTCACTTCTGTACCATAGTCTCCAATCTGAATATCAACTAAGATCACCCCTAGTCTCTCTGATTCACTTCCAACCTTCTGACCCTCTTCCAACTTGTTTTCTAGTTGACTTATTTTGACTAGTCTTATCTTGCCCTCAACACTAGACTTGTTTTCTAGTTGTCAATATCTTGTTTCATTTCTGACACTCTTCTGACACTGGTAATTATCTTCTGACATGTGGATCATTTATTAAGTTAGAACCCATGAGAACTGGAAGGGTGCACATAAGCTGAAGCCAACAGTTCTTATCTTTAGTGTTATGGTCAGAAATCCTTCCAACATTACTTCCAACTTTTCTCTGATGTAGTGCTATCATAGCCTACAACCTCTAGTTCCTATACTCACCTTTTGGAATGAAACTTGACACCCTGGCAGTGTCAGCCACTTTGATATTGCTGTCATCAGAAGTGTAGTTGGTTGCAGAATCAGCTTTGGTGGCAGTAACATCATCAGCCTTGTCAAAAGAGGAGCTGCCAGCCTCATCACTGCCAGGCCTGGGAACTACAGCCTTGCTAGTTTTGCCCCTGGAAGTGCTGCTCCCCTCGGTGTCTGTCTTGGTAGATGCAAGCTTGGCCAGGTAGTCATTGCAACTATTAGCAAAGTTGAAAGCATGGCCGAAATACTCAATAATGGGAGCCATGGTTGCATTGGTGTAATTGATCGAAATGTGGGATGCCAGTTTGAGAATATGATCCATTGTAGCCTGATCCTCAAAGATACTGGCCTCAGTCAGGAAGTTGTCATGAGTCTGGGTAGCTATGCATTCAAGAATCTGACAGAAGTTAACACAATGTGATCGGAGGCAAGCATGAGCATTGCAAGCAAGCACTTGAGCAAGTGAGTAGTGCTTGAAAGCCTCGACGATAGGTGCATAAAGCAGATGGAGCACTAGGAAGAGTGCAGTACTTTACACTCCCCCCTGCATTCCTGGTGGATTCCTGGTTCATTCCTGGATTCCTGGTGGATTCCTAGGAAATTCCTGGT
>JASFDF010000355.1:0-23810 GCA_036937115.1 Nidularia sp. FH-822889 | reverse complement strand
CGCCTGTATTAATGAGCTTATGGATGCAAATTTCTCTTCAGTTATGGTGAGTACTTCCGTGGTATAGAGCGCTATTGGAGACTATATCGAGTCTTGTTCTTGAGCTGTTGTTAAACAGATAGCCCTGAGATCACCGCTAATTCTGTTATTTTTTGCGGAAAATTGCGTACGAAGATATCTTAAAATCTTTTCAACGAAGCTCTTGAAGAGCATTACTGTAAATAGCTGCAGGTATCATAGAGACATCCATGACTTTCAGAAGATCAGTAATTGCATCCGTTTAGGACTCTTAAAGCTTTCTGATCTCAATAGAAGAATTAAATTCTGCTGTGATAAGGGCATTCGCGTACTTTCTGCACTTAGTAAAGCTCTTCTTCATCCATTCAGTAGGGAGTCAAGAGGACGGAACGTGTGGATTATCGACGCAAAAGAAAACTAATTAAGGACGCGTCGGGGCCGTGGGAACGAAACGTGATCACAAAAACTACACCAGTAAAGAGGGTACATTCGATAGCAGACTAGTTCGAAATGGAGGAAATTGTCCTCTGTTCATTTGATTTTTTCGAATCTTGATAGGACTTAATTAATGATTCCTGTCATATCTGAACGGGAAGAAGCTGGTGCCAAACATGCCGTTGCCAAATAATTGACACCGCTTTTCCATATAGCCTCCCCGTCCAACGTTCAACTTCCTGCCCATCTAACGCTCATCAGCCCAGAAATTTAAACCTGAACACATCCAACCCTCCGATCTCCAGGACACAATGAAGGCACTTTTTCAATTTTTTTCTAGGGTCTCCTGAGTCAGTCCTCGCTGATTAGGATCTCTATGTAATTTCTACTTCCGGGACCGAGCTGCCTATAGGCGACTTCAAGAAGTGAGCACGAGCCCGCACTACTACCCACCAGACCATCTCTCCGCGATCACGGCTTCTTGACCTTACTATAACATACAAGACAGAAGTTGACGCGCCCTTGAGCCTTTATATACCCCACTGCATATTGGCGTCTAAGTACCCGCTGCAACCACCCATGGCATCCACATTCGACTTCACTTCATACTTCACCTCTCTCACTTCCCTCCCCCTCCCCGCATCATCTGCACAAATCCACCTCCTTTCAGGCGGATATACGAACCACACCGCTCGCGCCTCCTTCATCCCGCCCCTAACCTTCTACGGTCACACTCTCCACACCGTCGTGCTCAAACACGCCCCGCCGCATCTCGCCTCTGATCCGAGCCAACCTTTGTCCGTGGAGCGGCAGATCGTGGAGGCGCAGGCCCTGGAAGTGCTCACTGGCGGCGAGGTGGGGGGTATGAAGCTGGGACTGGGGGATGTGTTAAGGAAGTTTCCAAGCATGAGGGTGCCCGGACTGGTGTGGCATGATTTGGAGAGGAATGTATTGTGGATCACGGATTTGGGGAGGGCAAAGACGCTGTCGGAGTACCTCCTCAATCCTGCGGATTCGGATTCCACGGTGCAGGATGAAAGCCTCGCAAGTGATTTGGGGGAGTTCCTCGCAGCGCTGCACGCTGCGACGCGGAACCCGCCAGCAGAAGTGGTGAGGCAGCTAGCGAATCCTGCGGGGACGCAGGAGACGTATGCGTACCTTGCCAATTTGACTTTATCCACCCTCACTAAGGCGGGGGTCTCGGACGCGGAGGTGCTCGCTGCGCGCGTACAACGTGCGTTGGAGGAGGGGGGCGAGGGGAATGATGCATGTTTGGGTATGGTGGATTTTTGACCGGAGAGTGTGCTCGTTGGACGTGATGTGGAGTCTGGAGCAGGGACGGTAGAGGGGGAGAGCAAGACGTGGTGTGGATTGGTAGATTGGGAGTACTTCGGGCGGACGAGCGCGGGTGGAGAGGTAGGGATTGTTCGGTGAGTCTCTTTCTTGTCTCCCGATGCTCGGGTGCTTTCTTCATTGCTACACGCTGAGATTTCCTTTCTAAGTCGCGCATCTACACATCCGCCTACTCACCCCCTCCATTCCCCCAAACATAGCCCTCCGCATCCGTGCCTTCCTCTCCACCTTCCTCCGATCGTACGCCGCCTACTCCCCACCTCCCTCACCGGCATTCAAGCGTCACGCACTGGCGGCGCACGGGCGCGAGATGGTGAATGGAGTGGAGATATATGGGGAGAAGTTGGATGAGGCAGCGAAGGTACGGATGGTGCAGATAGGTGTGGGGAGCTTGAGGGTTGCGGGGGAGGGAGAAGGGCAAGGGGTGAATTTGGTGGCGTTGGAAGGTGGGGAAGGAGAGAATGGGTTTGTGAAGGACGCGTTTGAGGTGTTGGGGTTTTGAAGACTGTTCAAAAAAATAAATCCGTATGACGACCTGTGTGTAAGTAGGAAGCGAATATACAGTCTTATTGGACTTTTTGCAATGAACATTGAATCATAACCTTGGATCTATAACCAATGGATTCTCTAGAGTGGGGATGGTATGAGTAGCTTACATTAATCGATACTTTTACGCTCTTCAAATCCCTATTACTTCTTCCCCCCCTCCCCCTACACCTTCTTCCCCGTCTCCTTCTCCCACTCCCTCACCGCCTCCCCAATCTTCTCCACTACTTCCTCCTGCCCCACGCTCTGCCCAAACGCATCCACGAACTGCCCCGCCGGATCCATCAGGTACACGAAGATCGAGTGGTCGACGAGGTAGTCCCCATTAGGATCAGCATTGGCGGGTGTGGAGAAGTACACCCGATAGGCCTTGCACACCTTCTTCGTGGTGTCGTACGCGCCCACGAGACCGACGAAGGACGGGTGGAAGTCCTCGAGGTACCTCTTAATGCGCGGGGCTGTGTCGCGCGCGGGGTCGACAGTGATGAAGAGGGGTTGGAAGATTGGCCCGTGCTCTTTCTCTGCTCGTCCCGGGGGTATGTGTGAGCGGGAGAGAGGCAGCACGCACCGTGCAAGGGGACTCACCAGCGACATTCAGCACTTCCGTGACCTTGTCCAGCTCCGCGGGGCATATGTCCGGGCAGTTCGTGAATCCGAAGTAGACGAGGGACCACTTGCCGAGGAGATCCTTCTCTGTGAAAGGCTGCCCGTCGTGCGTGAGGAGGGAGAAGGGCCCGCCGACCTGCGCGCGCCCGTATTGTTTTGAAGCTCGTTCCTTTTCTGTATTGTGAGGAGAAGAGTGACATAATTAGATGAGAAGATAGCACAGAGAATAAGAAGGGGACGCACCGCGCTCCTCGATCAACCGAGCTTTTTCGTACCGGAAGTAGAAGAAGAGCCCTACGCCTGCTGCGACGAAGAACGCAGCTGCTTTCGGGCTGAAGACCTATTACAATCCCCCAAGAACCCATTCAGCACCATTCCTCCCGTATGGCATAAACCATACGCACCCCTACCGTATTCCGCTCCGTCTGTTGGGAATAACACCTCCGGCACGGGGGACCGCGTTTACTTGATATTATGGGGAACTTGGGCGTGGTATGAATTACGGGCCGGGTGTGCAGTGCCCTGCTGGAGAATGCTGTGGTCCGCCATACTGGTGTGAGGGCGCGTCGGGATATGGATAGCATCGGGAAACGGAATGGGATGGAGAGCAAGTGCACGGTGTCACGCGGTCACAAAGGCTTGCGCTCGAACTTCCACCATCCCGACGCGTCCAGACGGAGTCTAGTCTATTCTTGCGGATTTATTTGACGGGAATGCCCTGATCTTTGAGACGGTCAACATTTGATGGTAGACCAAGTTGTTGGCATTGTCAGCGGCTCATCTCCTCAGGCTCTTGCTCAGTTGAACTGGGTTGAACGCGTACTGTGCCAGGGCGCGCGTTCCAAGTCCCCGCCTCTAAGTCACTGTCGAAACCCAAGACTATTGCAAATCTCGTCGGCCGCGTGCCTACCATGGACACATATTCATTCCCAGACCGAATTACATGCGGCCATCTGTCCGCCATCTAAGGCTACTGGCTCTGCTAGGTAGACGTCGAAGTTGCGACAGACATCACGGCTAGCTATTTCTGCTCTCAGCTGTAAGAATACTGGACGACTTGGAATGCTGGATATAGTGGATCTCCTCTTGCTGCTTGCTGGATGTTCTTGAGAGAGTCAGGCTACATTCTTTTGTTCAATGACACCTGTTTACCGGTTGTTGCACCCACTCGGGATACACATCTATAATCTAGTCCATCTTATTTGCGCTCAGCAACTCACGTGAGGTTGCTTGGTTAATATTGTGTGGCTCTTCGCGGCCACGTTATCAAAACGGGACACTCGTTGAAATGCACCGGCTGATGATAGTGGTGGTTCTCTCACCCAGGCTTCAAGCTTCAGCGTACGTCTAGTCGCTTCTTGAATGTCCGGAACCCAGATATTCTTCTGCAAGATATATGTTCTTTTTCCGCTCTACGACAACTTGCATATTGCCACTACCCGCCGTAGCGCTACCGCTGTAGTTGCTCTCGTCTCTTTTCCTAGAAACATGAATCGTAAATAAAACGCTATTCCGACTTATGTCTAGAAACACTACATGTGTGGGCACCGAGTGTTCGAATATTCCAAGTTCTTGTCCTCTACTTGCGTCATCATCATCGACTCCATACGATCATTGCTCAGGAAAATCCATGCAAACCTTCGACATCAGGTTCTTTGCTTCGCGCCACCTGCTCTTCCTAACTTCCTAGTGTCTGTTATATCACGTGTACGAAGCTGTATGGCATGTTCATAACTCCTCTACCCTGTCGTCTCTCTTCTGCCATCGTTGTTGCTATCCAACCCTCCTCCAAGTGCGGCGCAAACCTTCACCGCATTTCAAATTCCACCAGCAAGCGCTATTCATCCTGAACTCTAGCCGAGGTTTTGGAAACCTAAAGTCTCAAAGCTTCTTTCTCTGGTCTCGGTTCAAAGCATGCTTTCAGTAACATCGCCTTCCAGCCTCGAGGGATCTGCATATACTGCGTTTATCCCTAGCCAGGCGATATAACAGACAACATGTCCCAAAAGCTCGCTTTACGGCTCATTCGTCTGCTCGTCGCAGCGGTCTGCCTCGCTGAGCCTTCATTTGCCGCTCTTTATACCGAACCCAGCCAGCTACTGGCGTTGACTTTTGATTAAATTATTGTTGGAGTTGAGTCCCTACAGTTATTTATATGGAAGACAAGGACTGACGTCGTGGACAGCTGGTGCTGCCTGGAATGTCATTGCTGGCAGCTTGACAGAGAACTCAAACCTTCAGGTACTTCTACTGGAAGCAGGGATAGTGTAAGTCATCCTCATTGCTCCCTTGGGCCCTAACGCGATGGGCTGCAAGTTTTCTTCATACTTTCATCATGAAGGCAGCCTCACTGGATGTGGACAGATACTATATACGATTGGAACTACACGACGACATTGCAGAGTGCACTCTATGGGTATACTATTCCTTGCCCCAGGGGTAAAGTCCTGGGTGGATCTAGCCACTGTTAGTGAGTGGACATTTCAATACTAGATTCAGCTCGGTGCTGATGAATTGAGTAGATTATATCATTTATATGCGTGGCTCATCGGAAGATATTGATCGCTATGCCTCTGCTACGGGAGATTCTGGCTGGAATTGGAATAATGTAAAGAAATGCATTCAAAAGGTATATAGATTGAAGTCTCTGTGTAAGCTCGTGTGCAATGTCTAACACCTTGAAACGCCTTTACAGCACAAAAAGTTCGTCACGGACCCCGGCACCATACCCCCCCTAAGGACAGCTTCAATGGCGTCCTGCCAGTGACCCTCCCTGACTACCCTAACGTCCTGGACAATCGCATCCTAGCGACGATGCAGCAGCTGGCAACCGAGTTCCTGTATAATCCCGACATGAGCGGCGGTGATGTGCTCGGGGTTGGCTAGCTAGAGTCGTCGATCTTGAATGGCTCTCGTGCGAGCTCCGCGACATCGTATCTTGCTAGAGCAATCGATCATCAGAACCTGCATGTGCTCATTAACTCGCAGGTGACGGAACTTTTCAAGACTGGCACATTCGGCAGGGAGCCAGTGTTGCGGTCCTTGCAGTTCTCTGTTGGCCTGGGAGGTGTGTTATGTGTTTTCCATGGGTGTTTGACGATGCTTAAATAAATAACGCGTGCGATTTCAGCGACGGTCCACACGGTTTCAGCTAGGAAAGAGATCATCCTTTACGTAGGATCCATCGGCATGCCGCAAATCCTGTTACTTTCTGGCATTGGGCCACAATCGGACTTGAAGCTGCTCGACAACCCTTCTGTCGGTAAAAATCTCTCAGATCATGCCTTCGTTTCCAACGTATTCAACGTGCGCGGCGCTGAAAGTTACGACACTCTCATTCGAAACGCAACTCTTATCGAGGAGGCGCTGAACGAATGGCTCATGAACAAGATAGGCGTCTTCTCGAACAATATCGGGAACCATGTTGGCCATCTCCGGTTACCCTCAAGTGTCAGCATCTTTAAGACGACTCCTGATCCTGCCGCCGGGTCGAAGGCTTCTCACTGAGAAATTATATTTTCGGTGTGTCGTCTTCCTGCATTTAGCAATTTCATACTGACGATATCTTCTAGAATCTTGTACATTGCAGTGATTATACTGATTATCTCCAGGCGGTTACACAAAGCCGCCTTCGGCCGACCCTTCACTGCGCCTCTAATCAATTCCAACTTATCTACGGGCTTCGACATCTTCGCTCTCAAGGTTGTGAAGACTGTTAAACGCTTCATGTCTATTGCTCCATGGTAAGACCATGTCATTAGCCCGTATAGTGCCCTGAGAGTCGTTAGCACGGATGCAGAAATCGAGGTATACGTGAAGTCCCTCGTAACTATAATCTTCCATCCTGTAGGCACTGCGAGCATGTCTCCTAAAGACTAGACGCTGCGTGGGGCGTTGTAGACCCAGATATAAAAATGAAGGGCGTGGAAGGTATACGCGTTGCTAATGCGTCTATTCTGGTGTGCATTTTGTCAAGAGTTGGGATTGTGCGAGCTTCGTGCTTGTGGTCAGAAGGTGGCAGTGTGGGAATATTCTGATAGGCTGTATATCGACTGTATTTACCTTGTCTATGTACATTGCCAGAGTGGACCCAAGTCCACAATCCATCCCCCATTGTTGTTTGATTTCATTGGCCTCTGAGTTCTTGGAAGAGAGTGGCACTCCCTAACAGGAGTTTTAACACATTTCCGCTTCAAATAAGATGGTTTTGCGCCGGCTAAGGATGCCGGGTTTGAAATAGCCATTCGCACCCAGCGCTCATCCGCAAGGTCCTCTACTTGATCGCTGAGAGAGCCGCAGATCTTATTCGTGCATAAAACTGTCTGATCTACTCTCATCTCTGATGTTGAACTTACAATGTCACTCGTACAGTATAAAATTAATGCATATGGATCCTGACTACAAAGGCTTATTTGATTTGCCACTGTCCCTAGCTTCTAGGAATGTAACGCGCAAGATCGCTCCACTCATTATCCAATTCTGCGAGAAGAGGAAAACAATCCATCCATGCACAAGTATTAAAAAGCAAATACAGGTTGTCTTCTACATACTGCGAAAGGATTTCTCTACCGAGCTTTGCGCTTCTTCCCGTGTCCATCTTCACCTTTTGGTGCCGTCCGAATAGCACCTAGCACATCCTGTAACCCATCCTTATCTTTCGCCTTTTTCTCCTTCAAGCCGGACTTTCCGCCTTCGACAGTTGACTTTGCTTCTGGCACAGCGATTTCCTCAGTAGCTAGAGCAGCCTTTTTGATCCTCTTGCCAAGCGTAGCGTCGAAGAGGGCATCAATCTCGTCATCAGGACGGTTTTTGCGTTTCTTTTTGCTTAGATCAGCAGGAGCCATTGGTGAGACTGTTGCAGGAGTCGGTTTTGCTTCTACATGCGCAACAGGAGCCTTCTTCTGCTCCTGTAGACGTTTGCGGTCGGACTGCATGTTGCGCCACTCAATAGGCTTGCGTTGAAGCAAGTAGAGGTTGAGATTTCGAGCAAAGAACTTTCCGTAGTAGGAAGCAGCCAGTGTTTGCTCGTGAGAGATCAAAGAACGTGCTATTTTCTCCTATAAAGTGGAGTATAGCGTTAGAAACATAGGCAAATATGCCAGAAGCCGGATATTGACCTTCAGATAGGTATCTGCAAACGACCAGCAGCGATCTCCTACGCGACTGCCTATTCGATCGTCGACGAGGAGATGATAGTACCCAATGAAGTCTATCACAAACAGCCGCTTAGATTTTAATGAGACCGTCGGAGACTCAAGCAGGACGTCATAGACTCGAGAGCCCGAGGAATCATGAGCTATTCGTATCCTGCTCTCTATAGGGAGTGAATTGATACTTCGCAGAAAGGTCAGACAAGCTGGGAAAGCAGGTCAAACAAGCATACCTATTGGGCACGAATTGATTATCAGGGTCAGGAAGACGTAGCAGCGACTGCAGCAAGATGGATCCCTGTATTTTGGGTTCCAATGGACCGGCGGGGGTAGGAGGTCCTTGTCTGCCGCGCCATTGCTGCTTCTCGGGTTTTGCTGGCTGGTTGCTATTCGATGCTAAGGCAGATTTGTACTCCTGGGCATGACATGAGTTGTGGACACAAAATATAAACTGGGTATCTTACCTGGAGTGGCAAAAGCGTCAAAGCGCAAGGCACCAGAAGAAGCCGATCTTCTGGTTCCGTAAGATCGAAGCCAGAGTACATAGCCTAGGTCGATGGTTCAGATACGAGTAGCCGAAAATACCGAGAACACTTACTTCTGCCACTTCACTGCCTAAAGCACCTAAGCTTGCCGCTCTATCAATAATAGCACGTAGCACACCAGTCCGAGAAGCCCCTACATTCTGTGAGCAAATACCGTAAATCTATTAAGAGTGCTTACTGATTATCTTCCCCCATGATCCATCCAGCTCCGTGAGCGCTTCGAATAGCTGCTTAGTGGAAAGTCTTTCTATCGCCTTCGCGACAACGAAGTTGGCGACTGGATGAGTGCTCAGTCTGATCAATTTCCCTTTGAAGTACACTATCCACAAGAGATTGAACGCCTCGTCAGGACATCTCGAAACAATAGTTTCAAGGAGATGGGAAGAGGTTGTATCACGAAGAAGTGTTCCAAGATAGTCGGATTCTTCGGGAATTGCGTTGGGATCCTCCCCTACGGATCGGGTCAGAATGAGTTCGGGATTACTGAGAGAATACTTACGAGTTAAAGTGACGATCCCGACCATGACCCGATCCATCAAGGACTCCGAATCATTAGCCATATTTTGATCAGCTTCCACCTCCAAAAGCATCTACATATCTCGTTTTAGCACTAGCAGGATATAAGTAAAAGTCACTCTGACCTGTAATCCAGGACTAGAAATCTTGCTGGCCGCCAATGCACGAACTTCGTTCCCGTCAAGTGCATCCCTAAGAGCCACAACAAAGCGGCGTGCCATTTGATGGAATTCTACCGGCACATTTTGACCAGACACTTCTTTTCCTTTCCCCTTCTCGTTGTCAAAAACCGACTTCATGAGTCCCTGTTTAGCCTTCCAGGCAGCGCTTTTCTTGGACCTCACAGTGATGTCCTCTGAGGACTCCAGGTTGGGGGAGAGAAGCAGGAGGAGACTGCGGACGACGTGAGACGCGAATGGATCCATGATCAGAGAGGCGGAGGAAGGGAGCAGCTCCTAAATATATGATGAGAAACATGCGCCACGAAAAAAGGCTAGCAGAAAAGTACTTCGCAAATGTCCAATATTAGCTTAGTTAGCGTTCGCAGCTCGCCGTCTTCCGACTCTGGCGTTGCGGGGAAGATGCCTTTGGTCTTTAAGAAGCATATGAGGACAAGTATAATGTGTAATACCGGAAGACCTCACTTCTCTTGATATTGTCTCCCTTGCTATCGTAAACAATGTCTGGCAGACATGCGATGCGAAACGATGCCGGACCAGTGTTTCATACCTTCGGACATTAAGTATAAGGGATATATCTCACAGAATAAAAAGACAAAACTCACGACCCGGCCAAACTGTCAACAAAGACGCGACGCACAAAGTCATCCATAGAATACGACATTCTCTCCAGGATCACTGAGCAGTCTGGGTCAGTCGCAAGTTGCTTTTCCTTGCCTTGCATCTCAGTCAGAGCAGCGATAAAGAACATCCTCCTCTCTATGAAATATTTAGTTCATATTACTTCCATAGGCAAAAGATGGAACGTACGCTCATTGGGATCAACATCCTCATCTACATCTTCGCTCTCCTGCTGAGTTTCTTGCCAGTCGCGAATTTGCACATCCACCGTCCTGAAATACGCCTTCACGTCAACATCAACGTATCCAAAGGGTGCTTCGGGGTTGAATTCCTCAGTCTTTCTAGAGTTGGAGATTATCCATGACGGCTCGCCGCTTGACTCTAGTTCTGGTTCTGGTTCTAGTATCGCTGGTTTTGTGTCTTCGTAGAAGTCCTCCCCTGGCTTTTTCTTGTTTTTCTTTCCTCTCTTCCGGTTTTCCCGAGGCATTTAAAGAATATAGGATGCGCAGGAAGCGACTGGGCTGATGAAGAGAAAAGAAACCAGTTATACGTTGTGGTCGATGAGCTCTGCTGAGAAAATAGAATCATGTGATCTTTTGACAATTTCCACGTGATTCACCAAAACTAATTTAGCAAGCGCGTCAACACCCAGTGTCACGCACTTCAATTTCCCTACTGCTGTGCTGATCTTCATGTCATATAACATTGTACATCTATTAAGAATATTTCTACTACGATATAATTATAGTATACATAAAGATGACTGACGCCCAAAATGCAAATGACAAATGTCCCATGTAGTCCGGTGTTCATACTGTACGTTAAGTCATAAGCCTGTCAATCACTGTCTATGCATGCCCACATAACCGTACTTTAAGTACGAAATTCATCATCGAACGATTACGGAGTCACAAGTAATATCCAGCCCTTCGCTGTTCCATTCTTTCAGCAAGATAGAGAGGTCCTCCGACACGTGCTTCATAGACACAAGATGGAAGGCCTTCAAGCTTTCAGACTTGTCGAGCTTCCATCGCGATCGGATCAATGCCCGCAAAGAGCTGCTAGCATACGACTCTCCGTGACACAGGAGATGCATCCTGCTCAATACTGGCAGTACCGGGGATAGTGTTTCGTTCCCGTCGAACGGAGGAAGTGTAAGGGCGCTCAAGAACTCGTCTGTAATTGGGTCATGTTCCCGATCAGCCAGAGAGAAGCGCAAATCGAGCTCTCTCAGGCGGGGTAGCTGCTGGAGGCACTCGAGGATTTCCTCATCTCCAAGAGGAAGGTACGACAGAGTCAGACCCTCGAGGGATCGTGCCGACTCCTGAAGGAAGGTAATGAAATTATTATGAGCGCTAGACCAATTGCGATCGCCTCCCTGCCACTGCACCAGCCATTCCAGACGCAGATTGCGTAGTTTTGGAAGCGAAAGCATACGAAAGAAGGACACCATTTGTACCTCCGGGGGATTTGCGATACCGGAATGAGCGCCTCCTTGTAGGATGATACGAAGGCTCTCCAGTGAAGGAAGAGTCACTGCATCTAGCTTTGATGAACTTCCATCAAACACGCAGTCCGAGCTCATGGTACACCTGACAAGGTTAGCCGCCTGCGACAGGACGTGTAGGCAATCATTCAGTGTGAGCATATGGTTGTATTCAGGCTGCAGGTCTAACGTTGTGAGTCGCTCCCAAGGCAGTTTTAGGTTCCGGATATCCAAAGACGTGCTGGAGTGCCAGATGCCCTTCATCCGAAGAGTTACAGCCTGCAACACCGGAAAGCCGTCCGGAAGGGCTTTTTGAAGTGATGATATGCTTGAACTAGGAACGATAAATTTGACATGTCGCCAGCGACGAGCGTGGGGGATAAGCACAGCCAGTAGTTGTGCGGAACGGGTGTCGGAGAGATGCCCGATGGGAATGTGAGTAATCTTGAATGAAAGTGCATGATTTCGGGACCTCTTTAACCACAATTCCATGGTCTTCATGACATGGACGTCGTGCTCTGAAGTCGATATGCCAAAGCCCTGCACTTCAATCTCGAAAGAGGACCATAGACGCGGTGTCGATAAGGCTAGCGACCTCCACGCGCCACATACCTGCGCTACGAGTAGTGGCGCTTCGTTGGCATCGAACCGAGGAAAGGGCGACAGACATTGGGAGAAGATTTCGACCTGCAATTCAACAGGGAGGCGGTCAAAGATCGGCGCATGCTCGGGGATGTCGTCATCTGCACGTGGGGTTGATGACGCGAGGGCGAACCGCTGCATGATTTCGTTAATGAACGTTCAATATTTTATTCAGTATAAGAGCTCCACGAAACAAACCTTGTCTTCTACAGGAGATGGAACATAAACCGGAAAATCGTTAAAAATTAATTGCTTGTTGCGTGAAGTGCTGAGAGAACGCAATAGCGGTGCAGAACCACTCCTATGAACTGGCATACTATAAAATAAAGATGAATCAGTAAGGAGGACGACAATCTCAGAGGATAAGACGTACAATGACTGTGGACAAGGTGGTGGGGGATAGAAGAATGATACATAGAAAGTGACTTCACAACCTTTAAACAGATCTTTCAGTCTCTTATCCCCACGAATCTTCCCGAGGGTTAGGCAATGATTCCGTCACGGCGATGTCCATCCCACGGAAGCCACACAATTGACCCCTCCGATCTGGATACCCCATGTCCCATTACCAGTAAGAAGTGATGTAACGCAGTATGGGTGCGCGGAGACCGTGCGGCGTGGTAAGTAAGGGTCATGACTACAACAAATTTAGATACGTTGACAGCAGTGCTCTGAGTCTCCTGGATCTTCGAACCGAAGAAACAATGCCTGAGAGTGTAGTGAGTCACCACTGCGTCTTTTGTAACCTCATGTGGATGGCTCTTCTTCGAAACCTCGCAACAAGCACTATTATGGAAAATACCATATCGGGCAAGCTTCTCTGCTGGTACAGAGGAGCGTCTAGTGAGCTTTGTATTTTACGAGAAGCAACAAGGCGTGCTACGCACTCGAAATCAGGGTTGAGAAAGGCTTGACTTGATGTGATTCCATCGAGGTCGTACATCCGGTGTCGTTGTAGGCGGGCAGTGCCGTCCAGCATTGGCGGATCAGCAATGTCAATGACTGCCTCCGTTAAAGTGACTGCGAAAGTTGGACGGAATATGCTAACCGAGACATCCGGAATCTTCCTCCACGAACCGCAGCAGGGCGTCCATATCCGAGGTCTTTCACCACAGCACTCGGGCTGAAAGGGCTGTATCTCAAGGGACCCAGGGCGAATGGTGAGCGTGATCATGATAGCGAGCACACAGAGCTTCGATGTTCTAAGTCTAATCCGTAGCATAGTTGAGATAATTTGGGCCTCCTCGCCTACTTGTCGTGTTGCCCATAATCACCCCTTGCAATAATATCAAACGAGCCATTCAAGGAGGCTAATTCAATAAGCACACCGAGGGTTCAAGTGAATGATGAGAGTTGAACTGACTACCGTTGACACATCATCGACCGTTGTATTTGAATCTGTAATGAGATCGTATGAGAGGCGGAGATTGGTTGCTGCCAATGCCATACTCTATGACATAGGGTGGCCATTAGGCGGCGTGTGCTGAAGCTGAAGGTGAAGGTAAGAAAGAGGTCGGCAGTGGTTACAAAGCAACAGGGGTCAATAAGCCGGTCACCGACCACCGCCTTCGCGATGTGGGCGCGTCACGGAAAATCCTCTAAATTCTCTGACCGATGACCGAGTCGAAGCTACACAACATCTCAGCTCTACTAATTTATCTGTACACTTCTTTCGATTTAAGAGCCCCAAAATCGCTCTGTAGTCAAGTTCCGGGATCCCAGCTGATCGTGATTGACATGAACCCTCACGAACTGCTCAGACAAATACACAAGCTGACTGACATATAAGCATAGGATTATGAGGATAGAGAATCAAGGTGCGCAGTCATATAGCCTGTCGACAAAAGCACGATCTGCCGTCCCTTCCGAGGACTCCATTAGTTGGATTAAGCGTCGGACATATCGAAAATGCAATGGCAATGCAGCGGGTAGCATAGAAGATCAAATGGAAGTACGGCTAGTACAAGGAACAAGCATGAAATGAAAGCCATGATCAGAAGAACTTCCCGAAGTCGTAAGCCACCTCGCCTGCAGCAGTAGATGCCAACTTCGTCTTCTTCGTAGCCACGTTAACGACCTTGTCCTGCTTCACCTTCTTCAAGGCGGATGGCGGTTGTGCTGAAATTTTGGTGGATTTCGACAAGAGAGCAGATTTCTTTGCCATAGGCTTTTCCTGCTCCTTTTCGGCGGCCTTGGCTTTGCGTGCCTGCTTGGAGGATTTTGGAGGGGGAGCGAACGCGACCTTTTTACTGGGCGGTGCTGGGGCTGGTTCAACGCCACGCTTCCGTTTTTGTTTATTGGATATCGGGGGTAGTGGAGCTTCCTCCTCTTCCTCCTCCTCATCGTCCTCTTCTTCCTCGTCCTCGTTCTCATCAACAGACCCTTCTTCCTTGCCCTCATCAGATCCTTCCTCTTGGTCCTCGCCGTCCTCATCCACTTCCATGCCACCCTCCTCCTCGCTCTCCTCTTCACTGTCCTCCTCCTCGACCAAAGCAGCCCACAGCATTTCAGCGGCAGCTTTCCGTGTCTCCTCCTTCCCAACAGAGAATCTCACCAACCCTGTCATCTTGCGCATCTCCTTCCTCATGGGGATATTTGCCAAGATAGCTTCATCGTTCGTGAAAATGTCCGCTTCAGAAGTTAATGCGCTCGGGGCGTTCAGGGGTGGGGTGGTGTACCGCCCGAACTTGCCAGTGCTCCAGTCATTCAAGACTATGCGCGCGGCACCAGTCAGATCGAGATTTCCTTTCTGTTTCGGAAGTGCCAGTTAGTATCATGTAGCAACGGAAAGCGGGCGCTGGTAACATGCCTTTTTGACGAGTTGGTTAGACCTTGCGACACCAGCAAGGAAAGCGCTCGGATCGCCTTTTGCAAACGCTGGAAGACTGTACAAAAGCATGAGATCTTCGTTGTTCGCCCGCGACACGATATAAGCAACTAGATGGAGCACTTTCAGCACGATAGCAGACATGAGAGACTGTAAGAGCTCACTGGGCGGCATTGGATCTTTCAAGCGATCGATCCTCCCCTTACTCCGTAGCAAAATGTCGCGGGAACAAACATCCTCCACAGTATCCGCTTCTTCATCCGCTTCCCAGGAGAGTCCGGGGGTGTCGATGATCCGAATTGGGATCGTTACTTCTTTAACCGACTTTCTGGGGGTCATAGGAGTTGATTGGGAAACGTCGAGGGTGACCTCTTGGGGCAGAACGGTGGTAGTTGGTCCTTTTGAATGTGAGGCGCGAGTGTAGACAGGCAGAGCGCTCTTGCCCAGAATGGAGTTAATGAATGAGCTTTTCCCCACCTAGAGCACCGTCGTCAGTATATACTGCACGAGAAGCGATTGAAAATGGTACAAAGTACTGACATTCGTCACTCCGACAACAGCCACTGTGAGAGGCGAATCACTCTCGCCTTTCTCTGCAAGGAGCTTTTTGAAGTACACGAGGATAGACTCGACGCCGACGGCGTCATCAGTGGAGACCTTGGCCTTTCCTTTACCCTTGACTTTCAGTTTGGGGTCAATCTGAACAGGTCCGGCAGGTAGGAATGCGGAGGCTGAGCGGAAGAGGAATGTCGGGTGTTCTGTGCGCAGCTGGGCGCTCCATGATACGAGGGCCTCGCGCGGGCATGCATCTAAAGAAAGAAAGCGGCAACAACATGAAGATGAGAATGATGAAGGAGAAGCGAGAGCACGCACCGATCTTATTTAAGACGAAGATAATCTTCTTCGCAGCCAGTTCCTCCACATGCTTGCTCCTAAACGCCAACGGATCCCTCGCATCTAGAACCTCTACTATCACGTCCGCAGCGTCTAGCACCGACTGAAGGGTAGGAAGGTCACGGTTGATCAGCACTGGAACTTCTTCCTCCTCCTCTTCCACGGCTGGAGCCACCTCGCGAGTTCGTGCTGTGCCCTTCATCAGCCTAGCGCTCAGACTGGCGATACTGTCGATACCAATGTTCAGTCCTGTCGGGAGGGGGACTTCGGCGATGTCTTCGACTTCTTCTTCAACTTCGGATCCGGAGCCAGACTCATCCTCGTCGTCCGGTTTTTGTTGCTTAGGTTGCCCACCCTTTTTCTCGTCCTTCCGGCGTTGCTTTTCTTCTGCAGCCTGTGTATCACATCCTAGGTTAGGCGTAATGCCGGTCAAATATTCAAAATGTACGTACTATACGACGCTGCTCAGCGACCTCAGCTAAGAGCTGATCCTTGTACGGGAAGTCATTAGGGATACCAGGATCCTTCTTATGCTCTGCAGACCATTATTATTGGTACGGAAATTATGAACTAATAAAATTGGCCTACTTGACTTCCACTGAGGGTTCTTTTTCGCCGCCTTGACCTTCTTCCTCTTAGTCTCCTTCACCTTCTTCAGGACCTTTGCGCGGTCATTGGTCTTGAGCCGGTTGCTGGTTTCTGACAGGAGTAGAACAATGATTAGCCGTTATTTCAGACCTCAAAAAATGTTATAAGTTCTTACTCTTTCGTATCCGGGGCATAATAGGGTATCAGAGAGGGAATAGACGCAGCAGCGATCAGGCGCAAAACTTTTGGTCTTCCAAAAACGGACAGCTGTCCAAGCGTGGGGAATCTCTCTCTGATCCGGCGCTGGCGGGCCGCAAAAAGATCTCTCTGCGAGGGCTGAACGACATTTGGCAAAGCCATCCCACATTCTAATTACCAGCGCTTCTGCAGTGCAGGACTCGAAATATGATACTAAAATATAGATTGAGAAGGCAAAATATTTCCGTCCGTTTCCCTGAAGATATATCATTTCTCTCAGCACACTGCAGCACACTCCGGGATATTACTCGAGTACTGAGTGGAAGTTTGACTAGAACGCTGGGCGGTAAGAAAGTGTGTCAAAAAAATGCTTCACATAGAGTTTTTGGAGTAGCACGATACTCTATTGCACATATAATTTATTATGTAGATATTTCTCTTCTTTCTTCATCAATCTGAACTCGACACATCAAGAAGATCCGCGGCTTCAGGAAATCGCGGCACGATTGAACATTGAAAAGGTGTTGGGACGCTGAATAATAATTAAATGAATAGGTAAAACAATTAATGCACAAATTTAGTAAAGAATAAAACATAATGCTGACTTGACAACTCCGGAGGTGAACTTTACATCTTGCTCGATATCCTTGCCATTAGCATCTCTCACTTTAGAGATGGAGTATAGATGAAGGACTGAAGCTATAGCAATCCATATGGAGCTGTCGGCAAGGTAGCGTCCAGGACATATTCTATGAGATTATATGTCAATATTTTGGTTGACCGTTATTTATTCAGTTAATGATACCTTCGACCGAAACCAAAAAACGCAGCTGCGGGGTCGAGTGCAACAGGCTGTTCTGGATTTTCAGGCATGAATCTCTCCGGTATAAATGAATCAGGATTCTCGTATAGTTCTGGGTCATGCAGCATTGCCCTATAAAATCAAGAACACTTCAGTATTCGTCACTAGATTCAGAGCTCGAGGAAGAACTCAAATACCATATATTGGAGAATACAATCGTGCCTTTTGGAATAAACATCCCACTATAGATGTCGTCCTCCAGAGTACAATGCGGGACACCTGATATCTCAATCACATTAAGGTCAAAAAATCAGATGCTTAAGGGATAGAAAATATCACACCTAAGCGTGTGATTGGCTGCCAACGCATTACTTCCTTGACGATTGCATTTATGTATGGTAGTGATTTTCGGTCTGCGAACGACGGTAGACGATCCCTCCCTATGATCATGTCAAGCTCCAGTTGTGCCTTCGCCTGCACCGCGGGAAATCTCATCATGGCGAGGAAGAAAGTGGTCAAAGTCGTAACCGTCTGTAATATATATATCAAATTCAAACGAGACCTTGCGTGTCGGAAAAAGACATACCGTATCCGCACCCGCTGACCAAGTCGCGTACTTTAAGTCTGGCAATAATAATGGAAGAAATAACTAGACATACCACTATAAACGACCCCAGTGCAATTCATGATGATTTCCTCTCGGTCGAAACCATCACTGGAAAAATCAGACTCAAGCAGAGCAGTTGTCATCGATGAAGGAGCAGTCCCAGCCGCCTATAAAATTTGATCAAGCAAGTCATCGGGCTACCCATATGTGGAATTACCATTTGTTGCTTCACCATATTGAAAGGTCCCTTCCTCAATTTGTCTGACTGCTCTCGACTCCAACGCGCTGATAGACAGTAACCTTGTTATTCACTGCAAATAAATGATGTCGTTGGGCCTTACATACCGCGTTGGTGAAATGTGGCAAAGGGGAACCATTCGGGGAGATATTTCACTGAAACAATGACAAATGATGGCCTACTTCAAAAAGGAATAATTTGAAAGGCTTAAGAAAAGAGGCGCACGTATCGGTATAGAATCAACGAGCATGCCCCCTGGAACACCCAGGCTTCGATCCCGTAATTCTTCAACGAGAAGAATGTATTCATCATTATCTGGCTGCAGTTGATAAC
Organism: Nidularia sp. FH-822889; assembly: GCA_036937115.1. Classification (NCBI taxonomy): domain Eukaryota; kingdom Fungi; phylum Basidiomycota; class Agaricomycetes; order Agaricales; family Nidulariaceae; genus Nidularia; species Nidularia sp. FH-822889. The sequence continues at coordinate 5,226 of JASFDF010000355.1, read as the reverse complement.
CGTAAGTCGTCTTCAGAATAAATCCGCCAGCCATGCTAGTATGTTAACTAGTAAGACTGAAAAGTCCTTGAATAATGGAAGGAATTTAGACTTACTTCTTCAAGTGGCTAACGAATCGGTCAGGCGTCTTCAATAAATTTTCTAAAAATCCCTTGACGTCTTTCTCCAGCACGGGTTCGTATGTGCTGGTTACTACATGTTGCTGAAAGTGCTGTTGAACGATCCGGCGATGCACTTGGAAGGAGCGCCCATAGTCCATCAGCACGAGACTCCAATTCCAGCCGGCTCTGTATGTAAAACGGGCAAACAAATAAATGGTTATCACATCCAATTCAAAAAGTATTTAAAGCCGGGTAGCAAGAAATCACGCACAACTCTCTGAGATAAGGGAGCCGTGGCCGACTAGAATAAATCGATCCCTTCTTGTCTAGCAAATCATTGGCAACGCGAAGGGAATTGATGGCCATGATGGATTTCCCGAAGATGTTTAAGTACACGATGTCAGAGCCTGGGAAGCGGTAAAGTAGACTCGATGAAAACCCGTCTCCAAGTAAACATCCTTTACCCACCTAACGTACGGCCCATATCCCGATATTTTATCCATTCCTCGCCGCCTTTGGGTAGATCATGGAGGTTTCCGAGAAGGAAATGAGGTTTAGGACCAGGTGGGAGGCGAAGTCCTCTTGGTTTCGACGGAAAAAACCATCTGTGGAGGAAGAACAGGAATCCCAACGCAACTAAAACATAGGAGTGCATCGGAAATATTGCGGCGAAGACAAGCAGAGGGGCAAAGACTGGTGCTGTGGGTCAAGTCATGTTTGTGGAGGACTTTAAATAACACTGTAGCCGAGTGTAGCCGGAGCAGACTTTGCCGACGTCAATAGGACGGGTGAGCATTCATTTTGAAGAGTGGGCGCATCACGATCAGTTTCTTTTCTGAAATGACAAAGATTAGATATCACTGCTTCAAAACGGCTCTTTGCTGGTAGTACTGGTATACTGCAAGTACTTGACCATAGTGGCATCTATATGCTACGCTTTCATAGTACTTGAGTATTTTAAACGGTTGGCAGCACCACGGATCTTATTCAAATACTATGTATCCGGAAATGCAGCTCAGGTTTTCATACTAATATTTTTCAAGGATTCGTTTCTCTATGCGGTTTTAACGAAAGAAATGGGGAAAACTCTATAAGTTCACAGTAGTAAGGAAGGTACATCTGAAGACATAGCTATATGTTGAAATTGTTTATGTAGATAATGCAATGGAAATTACTACAACTCCTTCTTAGCCAATCATAACATCACATCGCATTTTATTTTCGTCTACACGATCTAGATACACACGTGGACCGCCACAATCCAAAGAAACAAACACGAAGACTCCCCCATGACATCAATCAATCTGAAGCCGCATAACCCGCAGCACGAACAACGGCATCGATTCTCATGTACGCAGACATAAGGTACTCACCAACATTCTTAACGAAAATGAAGCCTTGAGGAGAACATGTTGCCTAGAGATAGAATTGGATAGATGCCAGGACAGATGACTCGAGACAAACGAGCTGCGGATCGAAGAATAAGGAGTATGCCCACAACCGCTGGCATGTCAAGACCATTGGCGCCCGAGGGATCTACGGCGCCCGATAAGTAGCGCTTGGCGTGGTATTAGTAGGTGCTTCTTCCCCGTCTAGTCCTTCAAATGAGTTCTGCGAACATTGACAAAAAGGGTAGAGTGGGCGGCAAGCGGCCAGAGTGAACAAGCACACTAAGAATTTGAACAACGGTGAGCCTGAAGAACAACAGCGCCTACCGACCAGCGGCCGGACGAAGGGGGTACACATCCACACAGCAATGCTGCCCCGAACCCGGAGGACCAATGATAACTAGGTACGCCTTCCCTTCTTTCCCATAGACGCACTGACGATGGTGATGATGGGACGGATGGAGTGATGTGCTGATGCCGTCAGATGTGCGGCTGTGGCTGTCGCAGTTCTGCGTCTTCACGCTCATTCCTGACTTGTGCTCTTGCCCATCCTGTCCCATGCTGGCCGAAGACGAATAGGAGGCATAGAACGGACGGCAATGAACGAGAAGAGACGCCCACCCACCTACCTTACGCGGACTCCTGAGCTTCCCTTAGAAGGAAGTCTTGCGGGAGCAGCTAGCTAAGCGCGCTGCGCTATGAGTTTGATCTTTTGATTACGGCATGGACCTGGAGAGGTGAGGCTGTACTTGGAACTTGCAACATTCAAGAAGGGTAGCGACGAGTACTAGAGAAGGACGGAAGTTGATAACTTGAAAAATTTTGGGCTATTGATATTACGGAGGGGTCCAAGAGATGTTCTTTCTTCATCTTCAACGCAACACAGAGAGGAGAGAGAGGCATGTAGACAACAAAATTTTGGAGAGGAGAGAGGAGAGCATGAGGGAAAAACTTGAGGCACGGGGGAGGCCACCAACCGCCATACCGACCAATGAACGACAACACTCTTCATCAAAACTTGAGTGATCCATTATCGAAAACTTCATCATAATCTCTTCTTCCGTTGCGGCGCCCTTGACCACACGCAACACCTGGGCAAGGGGTACGAGACGAAAAATAGCCAACAATCGATAACAACAAGTGCAAATGTTAGGCACACAGTGACGGGGAAACCCATACCGCAGAGGCGAAGCCTCCGCTTACCAGCGGGCGTCGGAGGCACCGTTGCCGGTGGGGGCATCGTATTCTCGTGGTGCGCGGGCGGGGCTGCTGCCTCTAGGTGGGCTGCGGGAGTAGCTCCTGCGACGACGGTACTCCGGAGAGTAGCGCCCACCGCGGGAAGGGGGCGGGCTGCGGCGGTCGCGCCAGTCTCGGCTGTCACGGCCATAGGGGTCACGGTCCTTGTCACGGTCACCACCACGGCGGGAGTCCCGGTCACGGTATGAATCGCGGTACGAGTCCCTGTAGGAGTCACGTCCACCACCACCGCCGCCGCCGCCATGGTAGGAGTCGCGACCGCCACCAGAACGGCGGTGGCCCATGTACTCGCCCGGAGTGGGAGCGTGCGGGCGATCAGTCACAGAGTAATCAACACGGATGCGGCGGCCATTAAGATCCTGTGACGATATACAAGTGAGATGTGGGATAGTATGAACATAATAATAAGACTTACGACACCGTTGAGCTCCTGGATGCAGCGGGTGGCTTCCTCCACCGTCGACATCTTAATGAACCCAAACCCACGCGAACGGTCGGACTGCTGTGCAAGGTTAGCGTACGATAAAGCCTGGGGTGATAGCAAGGACACCGACCCTTTGATCATAGACAATCGTCACTTTTTCAACGCGCCCGAAGCGGCTGAACTCCTCGTCCAGATCGCGCTCCTGAGTGCGGATGCTTAGACCGAACACCCCGAGCACGTTGGAGGGATTGGGTGCCTGCTGGGACTTGTAAGTATACACATGCACAACGAGAGGGGTGGTATTCAACGGACAATGGGAGCATGGGGTGGCCTGCGCGGGGCAGGGGGCGAGCGGCGGCGGTATGGACTACGGTATCCACCACCTCCGCCACCTCCCGGGCTGCGAGCGCCGGGGCTGCGGGAGCGAGACCTGCCGCGTGGAGGAGCGGCGTCACGCTCTGCGGGAGCGGGCGCGGGAGGTGCTGTGTACGCATCGGAGTACGGGTCGACAGCGGCTGTGGAAGTAGATTCACCGTACTAGAGAAATGGCGAGGTCAGCATTTAGGCGTTACCGGGACACAAGACGGGCATGGACTCACCATGGTGGTTGCAGTTCAGAAGGTGTTGTCGGCTATTTGGTGCACTTTCCTGATTTCAAGCCCGCGAGCGCTTAACATACCGGCATTTAGCGCCTTCTTCTCGCTCATGAACATGTATTTCTCGTCCTGCGTAAGCTTCTGAATCCGCAGACGCACAGTATAAATACAAGCACTATCGTAGATACATCGTAGCAGCGTTGCAGCAGCAGCGCACATCGTGGACGCAGCAAAGAGCCGAAATCACATTCGAGCGGAGCCCGAACCCAAATAAAAGACTGCACAGTTCATCAAGCCTCCTGTGAGCAGGACAACAACTCCAAACACATATTCCGGCAAGAACCAAGATGGTGAGCTCGTCGACGTCGCTGGCAGCGAGGAGGCCCCGTTATACTGACACTGCGCCGTAGGGTATCGACATCACCGCCCACCACGTCAAGAAGGGCAACCGCACCGCCCCTAAGAGCGAGGATCCGTATCTGCTTCTTCTCGTGAAGGTGTGTCCACAAAACTTGGCGCAAATCTACAAATCGACTGACTTGCCATTTCTTTCATTAGCTGTACCGCTTCCTCGCCCGTCGTACGGATGCCAGCTTCAACAAGGTTCATTTTGCCTCCCTGCACTCTCGAGCAACCCACTTACCGGAACTTTTTTGTCACAGGTGATCCTGCGCCGCCTCTTCCTCTCCAAGATCAACCGCCCTCCTCTCTCCCTCTCCCGCATCGTAAAAGAGACCGCCAACGCCGCCGACCTTTCCTCAAAAATCATCGTTCAAGTCGGCACTGTCACTGATGACATTCGCCTTGTCGAGATCCCCAAGATGACCATCGCCGCCCTGCGCTTCACCCGCGCCGCTAAGGAACGTATCCTCAACGCCGGAGGTGAAGCACTCACCCTCGACCAGCTCGCGCTCCGTTCGCCCGTTGGCTCGAACACGGTCTTGCTTCGTGGTGTAAGGACCGCCCGTGAGGCTAACAAGCACTTCGGTATGGGTCCTCACAAGAACAAGAAGCCCTACACCGTTTCAAAGGGTCGCAAGGTGTGTTTATCCCCTTCCATATTCTGCTCTTTTACTTACCACTCGTCGATTCCAGTTCGAGCAAGGTCGTGGTCGCCGAAAGTCGCGCGGCTTCAAGGTGTAAGCCAAACCGCGCCAAAATTCTGCTGCTGCTGCTGGTGGCTGGAGGGGAGGAGGAGGAGGAGACGTGCATCGGGGGAACAGTCACGTCGAAGGATAGGCTGGCGGCGGTGTTGCCGACATCCTTATTATGCGTTATGCCACAGTTCTTCTTACGTCGCCTTCCTACGCTATATGCACTTGCGTCCCCCATCTTATGCCTTGATGTCATATCAACCGAACGCCTAAGACTCAGAAATCTCCTTGAAGGTAGATATTATTTATTGCTTTCTGCTACATCCACGTGCGAGATCTTGCATTGACATTCCATCAATGAGCACA